>RJVU01046259.1:4310083-4322656 GCA_003731715.1 Anabarilius grahami | reverse complement strand
TGACTTTTAAAAAACAAATTTTTTTTACACACCTTCAGAACAACCAAATCAAGCCCAGTTTGTGTGTGTGTGTGTGTGTGTGTGTGGATAAATAACGTAGAAAAAGTCACAAAATTTGAAATGTCCCTTGGGGTCACCCTGACCCCAAACAGTACATGAGGGTTAATCAATAAAGACAAATTGCCCTCTTCTGGTCAAACAGACTTACTGTTCCCATTTATAAGGTGACCAGATTTCTGAAATGGAAACCGGGTACATTTTCAGTGGTCAAAATGCAAATGAAATTTCACTTGTTATTAACAATACAGGGACAAAAAACAGGGACAATACATGTTGTGGGTTTTATATAGGCCTATAGGCTACTGTTATTATAGCCTAACATTTATTATGATGTTTGCAGGTCAAACTGATCCTAAATGGTTTTAATACAAGTCTATTGGTTAGTTGATTTTTTATTTGTGTGTGCAAAACAATCCCACACCCTGTCCAGGCCCTGTTATATGCTATAGTACATGCAAACAGTATTAATTTAACATGAGTTGTTGTTGTGACTACCTTGAAACCGATAACTTTGTCTCTGATATTTGAAGATAACAGTGCTTGCTCGTGTCTCGTCGAAAGTTTTTCATGCTAAAGTAGTGGAGAGCACCCAAGCAGTCAGTGTAGCTTGCAATAATCACTACACGTCTGCTCTGGACACCAGCAGTCTGATGCTGGAGCTTTTGCTTGCACTGTATTTGCGGTTTGTTTTGAAGTAACTTGCTGTAAAATGGGGACATTTCATGACATGACTCCAAAAACAGGGAATGTCCCCAAAAACGGAGACGTCTGGTCAACGGAAAATGCTACAACAGTTGTCACAGGAAGGAAGGCATACTGTATATATTTATAAATACAGTACAGTCCAAAAGTTTGGAACCACTAAGATTTTTAATGTTTTTAAAAGAAGTTTCGTCTGCTCACCAAGGCTACATTTATTTAATTAAAAATACAGTAAAAACAGTAATATTGTGAACTGTTTTCTATTTGAATATATTTGACAAAGTAATTTATTCCTGTGATCAAAGCTGAATTTTCAGCATCATTACTCCAGTCTTCAGTGTCACATGATCCTTCAGAAATCATTCTAATATGCTGATCTGCTGCTCAAGAAACATTTAATGTGTACAATTGTACAAAATATTTGTGTACAATATTTTTTTTCAGGATTATTTGATGAATAGAAAGTTCAAAAGACCAGCATTTATTTGAAATATAATCTTTTGTAACATTATAAATGTCTTTACTGTCACTTTTGATTGATTTAATGCATCCTTGCTGAATAAAAGTATTCATTTCTTTAATTTCTTTTCAAAAAAATAAAAATAAAAATTCTTACTGACCCCAAACTTTTGAACGGTAGTGTATAATGCTACAGAAGCTTTGTATTTCAGATAAATGCTGTTCTTTTGAACTTTCTATTCATCAAGGAATCCTGAAAAAAAAAGTACACAACTGTTTTCAACATTGAAAATAATCATAAATGTTTATTGAGCAGCAAAAAAAAAGGATCATGTGACACTGAAGACTGGAGTAATGATGCTGAAAATTCAGCTTTTCATCACAGGAATAAATTACATTGTCAAATATATTTAAATAGTACACAGTTATTTTAAATTGTAATAATATTTCACAATATTACTGTTTTTTACTGTATTTTTAATTAAATAAATGTAGCCTTGGTGAGCAGACGAAACTTCTTTTAAAAACATTAAAAATCTTAGTGGTTCCAAACTTTTGGACTGTACTGTATATTGACATATCACTTACCTTATATGGCATTTTGGGAAATTTTAAAGACATAGGCCTACTTGACAGTCATTGATAGAGGGTTCATCAAGTGCATTCATACTTTTTTGTCCCACTACAGCTTTTACTTTAACTGTCTGTGATGAAAACTATGATGTGAGTTGTTAAAACAGTGTATTTTTGTATCCTACTCATCTGTGCCTTTGTAAACTACGCTAATATGCAAGAACTACAAATCCCAGTGACTCTAGCGCAGCAACCACACGCGGGGGCGGGAACCAAAACGCTTCTGCTTTCAGCTTAAAATAGCAAGCAAGTAGTAAACAACTCGTGCTATATAAGTAACCAACCTTCATTTGCAGAATGTGCATTTTAGCGCACTATCTGTCCATCGAGTGTCAAAAATGTCGTTTATTTACATGCTGGAGCATAGAAAGCCACGGAGCGTCTTGTTGCTTGCCTGTGATTAAGTGTATAAACAACAGCGAAAACCACATACGAACAAAATCACTATCTTATTGTAATGGAATAAAGTGAAACATGCGTCATATACGTGAAGTTCAACGTTAAGTGAGGAGGCCCGTTTGATAAAGTTGGCTTTTATGCGCAGGCACATACCCAGGGCACCTACAAAGAAGAATCTAGGCTAATCCCGCCCTTCCATATTCCACGATTGGACAGTGAAACGAAAAAGGGCGTGCTATTGGCTGTTTCAGCTGCTCATTCGCGACGTCATCAGGCGTTCGAAATATATAAAGCAGCGAAAGCCCCGTTTCTCCACAGTGAGGTTCTGCAGCTCATTAGTAAGTTCAGTCGAGTAGTTTAGGGCTTTTAAACACTATCATTGTGATCAGCGCCTCCACACAGCTTTGCTAAAATTCTAAAATAGTGTTCGTTCGTATATAAGCTTTATTTTTTAAAGGGGCGTGTCCTCTGAATGTATTATTTTGATTGTGAACCTGACGTCAGCGGACAGCTGTGCGTTAAAGCACTGGCGCTCTCAGTGCGGGATGCGCGAGGACAGCTGTCGCCACACTGACCAGGCTGTTGTGGGGGTTTTTCGTCCGCTGGAGAGGCAGGCATTGGGCTGTGTGCCTTTAAGAGAGGGCGGAGTGAGTTAGAGCCCCGGGGCTGTGTGTTGAACACACTACTGATCCTGTTTAGGTATCTTTTCCCTTTTTCTCTTCTGTTTTCTTCGTGCTGATTTGACTGTGCTATGTATTATTCATAAATGACGCTTGGAGGCGGGGTTTATACAAAGTATCAGTAATAACAGCAGTCGAGGAGGCGCTGACACTGAAGGTGGGTGGACGTTTTGCCAACGTTGACCTGAACATTTACTTTCTTTCTCTTGACAGATGTTGTCAGGACCTGACTGCAGTTTAACAGTTGTTTCGTCAGGTGTTTTATGCAAACCTCATTTTCTTTGGGTTTTATAATGGTAAGTTGAGAGAACTTTTTGCAAAAATCCTAAAATTAATGTTTTGTGATAAGTTTATTTTATAATATAACACATCAGCCCGTTCTTAGGGTACTGCTGTAGATTTTGACATGTTTATCAGAACTTTATGTGTTGAAATAACATCTTGCTAAAGTTTTAAAATCCTGAAAAACATTTTTTTTTAATTTTATTGGGAATCATAATCAGAAACTCTTTTGTTTTAAGTTCTGTTGGAATCCTGAAAAACATTTTTTATTTTATTTTATTGGGAATCATAATCAGAAACTCGTTTGTTTTAAGTTCTGTTGGAATCCTGAAAACATTTTTTTTTAAAATCTTAATGGGAATCATAATCAGGAACTCGTTTGTTTTAAGTTCTGTTGGAATCCTGAAAAAAAAATTTTATTTTATTTTATTGGGAATCATAATCAGAAACTCTTTTGTTTTAAGTTCTGTTGGAATCCTGAAAAACATTTTGATGAGGATTGTTTTTTTATTTAATTGATATTTTGATACATTTAAAGAATAGTTTTAGTCACCTGATATTATATGTAAATGTACATTATAGCGAAATTGCTAAATTTGCCCCAAATTAACAATGATAAGTGATAAGAAATTATTTTATAACATCAGCCCGTTCTTAGGGTACTGTTGTAGATTTTGACATGTTTATCAGAACTTTATGTGTTGAAATAACATCTTGCTAAAGTTTTAAAATCCTGAAAAACATATTTATTTTTTTATCTTATTGGGAATCATAATCAGAAACTCTTTTGTTTTAAGTTCTGTTGGAATCCTGAAAAACATATATTTTTTTAATCTTATTGGGAATCTTAATCAGAAACTCATTTGTTTCAAGTTCTGTTGGAATCCTGAGAATTTTTTTTTTTTTTAAATCTTATTGGGAATCATAATCAGAAAATCTTTTAAGAGTTTCTGATTAAAAGTTCTGTTGGAATTCTAAAAGACATTTTCATGAGGATTGTGTTTTTATTAAATTGATATTTTGATACATTTAAAGAATAGATGGTTTTAGTCACGTAAATGTACATAATAGCAAAATTGCTAAATTTGCCCAAAATTAACAAACCAGACTAAATAAATTGGACCTGAAACTAGAAAGAATCATTTTAGTTAATCTGCCAATTGCATAAAATAACTAAATACTGGACTATACGTTGTCTGACTGATATTAGGGACTGAATTGTGATCCTGTTCCACAAAACCAGTCATAAGTTGCACTGGTATATTTGTAGCAATAGCCATACATTGTATGGGTCAAAATTGATTTCTTTTATGCCAAAAATCATTAGGATATTTAGTAAAGATCATGTTCCATGAAGATATTTTGTCAATTTCCTACTGTAAATATATCAAAAATGTGGATATGCATTGCTAAGGACTTAATTTGGGCAACTTTAAAGGCGATTTTCTCAATATTTAGATTTATTTTTTGCAACCTCAAAGTCCAGATTGTCAAATAGTTGTATCACGAACAAATATTGTCCTATCCTAACAAACCATGTATCAATGGAAAGCTTATTTATTCAGATTATGTATAAATATAAATTTTAAAAAATTGAACCTTATGACTGGTTTTTGTGGTCCAGGGTCACAATTATTAGTCTGTCACTAGGGGTGTAACATACACAAAACTGACGGTTCAGTATGTACCTTGGTTTTGTACAGCAGGAGGAGAAAACTAAACAAAATTGCTTTTTAAAAAAAAAAAATTAGACCATAGTTTAGTGAANGAATCCTGAAAAACATATTTATTTTTTTATCTTATTGGGAATCATAATCAGAAACTCTTTTGTTTTAAGTTCTGTTGGAATCCTGAAAAACATATTTATTTTTTTATCTTATTGGGAATCATAATCAGAAACTCTTTTGTTTTAAGTTCTGTTGGAATCCTGAAAAACATATTTATTTTTTTATCTTATTGGGAATCATAATCAGAAACTCTTTTGTTTTAAGTTCTGTTGGAATCCTGAAAAACATATTTTTTTTTATCTTATTGGGAATCATAATCAGAAACTCGTTTGTTTTAAGTTCTGTTGGAATCCTGAAAAACATTTAAAAAAAAAATCTTATTGGGAATCATAATCAGAAACTCTTTTAAGAGTTTCTGATTAAAAGTTCTGTTGGAATTCTAAAAGACATTTTCATGAGGATTGTGTTTTTATTAAATTGATATTTTGATAAATTTAAAGAATAGATGGTTTTAGTCACGTAAATGTACATAATAGCAAAATTGCTAAATTTGCCCAAAATTAACAAACCAGACTAAATAAATTGGACCTGAAACTAGAAAGAATCATTTTAGTTAATCTGCCAATTGCATAAAATAACTAAATACTGGACTATACGTTGTCTGACTGATATTAGGGACTGAATTGTGATCCTGTTCCACAAAACCAGTCATAAGTTGCACTGGTATATTTGTAGCAATAGCCATACATTGTATGGGTCAAAATTGATTTCTTTTATGCCAAAAATCATTAGGATATTTAGTAAAGATCATGTTCCATGAAGATATTTTGTCAATTTCCTACTGTAAATATATCAAAAATGTGGATATGCATTGCTAAGGACTTAATTTGGGCAACTTTAAAGGCGATTTTCTCAATATTTAGATTTATTTTTTGCAACCTCAAAGTCCAGATTGTCAAATAGTTGTATCACGAACAAATATTGTCCTATCCTAACAAACCATGTATCAATGGAAAGCTTATTTATTCAGATTATGTATAAATATAAATTTTAAAAAATTGAACCTTATGACTGGTTTTTGTGGTCCAGGGTCACAATTATTAGTCTGTCACTAGGGGTGTAACATACACAAAACTGACGGTTCAGTATGTACCTTGGTTTTGTACAGCAGGAGGAGAAAACTAAACAAAATGGCTTTTTAAAAAAAAAAAATTAGACCATAGTTTAGTGAACTAATTGTGTCACTGTCTTTAAATGAATTAAATTATAATTAAAAGTTTCTTAAGGATAAAAAAATGATCTCTGCTAATGCTGTAAACTATATAGGGAGCCCTTACTTGCACATTACTATAATATTAAAGGTTCAGAGCCCCTAAATTTAGTTGCTTTTTATTTTTAGATATAATAATCAACACTCAAATAACAAATTGTATGCAAACTTGTAAACTGCACTTCTAAATCCAATATTAAAATTATGTTTTTTACTCCAACTTGTTGTTTAAATATAATCATTTACACAGTGGCATGACAGATTTATTTAAACATACATTAGATAATCAAGACATCTCTAACAAGTAAAAAATAATGAATATTTAGGCTAATATAGTGCATGTATTTAGCGAAAGAGTTCATTTCTCTGGCGAACTAACAAGCTGTGGAGTCGCCTGAGGTATATGCTATGTGACGCAGTGTTTACAAGCTGTTTTATTGACCTCTTTCCGCCGTTGAAACACGGATTGAGCGATTACACAAGATATTATACGTTTCAGTAAGTTGTACTCTATCTTTCAACATACCTTCAGATGTTCATTCTTGTTTATTCTGTAGCTAGTATTAAAGAGGAAGAGATGATCGTGTTCACTCGCGCTCCGCGCTGTCGCCTGAAATGAGACGCCTGTACTTTGATCTCATATTAAAGAGCGTCAAAACTGCATTTTTTTTGTTTGAATTTCGTGATAAAATTGACAGAATTTGAAAGATGACACTTGGGCGGTGACCAGGATGACCAGGGCTGGGCGGGGCAGCAGGGGGCAGGGCACATTCGGTACGCCATGAGAGTATCGCGGTTTGTACCATTGGTGGTGTATTGCATTTTTTAGGTTCAGTTTGAATATCTTTACACCCCTATCTGTCACTAATTAGGATCCTTTAGGGTTGGATAGCCAAATTCCAGTATCAAACACAGCAACATCTTTTAAGTATCTATAGTAATGATTTTGTAATTTCAAGGATTTGTGGATGATCGCTTTGTGCTTTCATTTCAGATCCATGTCTCCTCCAGCGTCGGCTTGAAAAATGATAGAGATGTCATTTGACAAAGGAACTGTTTTATCTTGTGAGGGGCTAACAGACCCCACTTCCCAACAGCACTCAGAACTTACTAGAAATGATACCAGCACTCCCCATCCATCCGGGAAGACCACAGTTATAAACCTCAGCAAAGAGGGTGGTGAAGAAGCAGGAAATGAGACATCAGTGGAGCACAGAGAGAAAACCGCTGCCACAGATAACAATGCTGTGAATGACAGTGTGTTTGTTGGGTTTGAATCGTCTACACAAACCCAAAATGGCACCCAGCAGCCCAAACCTCAACAGCAGAAAGTCAATAAGCGCCGCAACACTATGAGCGTTGGATTTAAACACCCTTGCTATGGCAAACGACGACGGCGTGCCAACTCAGAAAGCGAGTCAGTCCTGCCAACCAATTTCCTGCTGGGCGGGAACATTTTTGACCCACTCAACCTTAACAGCCTTCTTGATGAAGAGGTGAACCGGGCTCTCAACGCAGAGACGCCCAAGTCCTCGCCATTGCCAGCCAAAAACAGAGACCCTGTAGAGATCCTGATACCCAGAGATATCACAGACCCCCTCAATCTCAATTGCCCGAGTGCAGGAGATAGCAGTCTGTTGGCGTCTCCCTTAAAGAGCAGCGGAGGCAGGCGGAGACATCGGAACAAGCACCATGGAGCAAGTGCTGGAGGAGGTGGAAAAGGTTTTGTTGAAGGAGTCACACAGATCGATTTACTCGAGTGTGCAACAGTACAAGATGATCTCTCCTTGATACATTCGGACTCAGGGGTTCAACAAGTGTGTTCAAGTGTGGTTCCTGAGGACCAAATGTTATCCGATGCGACTCTTGAGGCTCGGTGTTTAGATAAGCCCAGTTTAACCACAAATGGCGGAGAAGTGAAGGAGAAAGCCATTGACGCCTCAACTGCACCTCCATCTACAAACCCCGCCAATGCTCCATCAAACAGGCAGCGCAAACGTAGGCGTGCCGGTGGCAGATTTGAGAACGCAGACAGTTCAAATGAGGTGAAAAGTTGGGGTCAGAAATCTGGGCGATTTTCTCAGCCCTTTCACACCCCGGGAATTGGTTCTCGTACCGGAGATGCAGAGAGGCTGCATTGGAGGCCGCAGTACAACAACAACCAGCACCCACAACAGCCGAAGAAGAAGTTTCAATACGGCAACTATAATAAATACTATGGTTATCGGAACCCAGGGCTGAGCGAGGATCCTCGTATGCGTGTTTTGAATCCCGAGTGGTTCCGAGGGAAAGCCGTGTTGGATCTGGGCTGCAACACCGGCCACCTGACGCTGTCCATCGCCAAAAATTGGCGACCGGCACGGATTGTCGGCCTGGATATTGATGCAGCGCTGATACATGCTGCTCGGCAGAATATACGGCACTATCTCTCTGAGGTCCACACGCAGCAGGCCCGACGTTCTGGGGAAAATGGGGAGGGGGATCGAGGGAAGAGGATGGAGGAGGATTTATTAGAAGAAAAGAGTCAGCGGAAGGAGAAAGACGAGAGTTTTGTTGTGAAAGAGGACGGGGAGGAGAAAAAAACAAAGCATGTGGATGAAGTGAACAAATGCACGGTCGGGGAAGGAATGGAAATTGGTCGAGAAGAGAAAGAGGCTGATCAGCGAGGAATGAGTGGGAAAATGGAAGATGGAGCGTCGGTAAGTCTCCCTGATGGGAAGCATTCTTTCCCTGTCTCGCTCCGGATCTCAAGAGGACCCATAGCTGGCCCCCCTTTGCCTGAGATGAACACAAACAGTCTCCCTCCTGGAGATTTCCCTGCCAACGTGACCTTTGTCAAGGTAAGACTGAAAAACTTCATTCATTAATGTTTATTTGACAGGTAAGTTTTGCTCCAAAGCTCTATTAAAAAGACACTATCAAGTATTTTTGATGCAAATCTCAATGTTCAGTATAAAATTGAATTAACATTGAACTAAATTGAGCTGAATAATGACACTATAGTCCATTATTTTGAAACATTAACACTGTTATTTCCTTGTTCATCACTATGAAGCTGCTTTGAAACATTCTGTACGGTATAAAGTGCCATATAAATAAATGTAACTTGACTTAAAGTAATGCACAAAATATACACAACATAAAATATTGATGCATTATACATGCACTCTTTACCTAGAGCGTGTTTGAACACAATGGTATAGACTAAAGGGTACTAGTTTAGTGAAAACACAGTGAATGCAATCCTATCATTCATAGTAGTCTTAGCTGTTTACCTGAATTTTATGAAGCCTTCTCTGTGTAAAACACACATTTGTGTAAAGAAATAATTTTAAAGGCACAATATGTAAGATTTTTTGATTAAAATATCCAAAAAAGCCCACTTAAACAGTAATATATTTTTTGGACTTGTTTACTTTAATTATCCCAAATGTTTCCGACAATGTTTAAATCCAAAGAAATTGGCTATTTTAACCAGTGACACGGCCCATGTCGCTGTGACAACTGTCAATGACGTCTTATCTGTGCTACCCTTGATTTTACTTCCGTAGAAGCCATAGAAACACCAAAGATGCTTTAATACATTGGGCCCTATCATACACCCGGCCTAATGCGACGCCAGGTGTGCCGCAAGTGTTTTTTGCTAGTTTCATGGGTGAGCTGGTCAGAAAACGAGGTGTGTTCAGGCACGTTGTTGGCGTGTTGCAACTGAAAATGACTGCGCCTCATTGAAAATGACTAATTTTAATAATAAAATGAGTATTATTACATTTACATTTACATTTATGCATTTGGCAGACGCTTTTATCCAAAGCGACTTACATTGCATTATACTATACATTTGTATCGGAGTATGTNAATTGGCTATTTTAACCAGTGACACGGCCCATGTCGCTGTGACAACTGTCAATGACGTCTTATCTGTGCTACCCTTGATTTTACTTCCGTAGAAGCCATAGAAACGCCAAAGATGCTTTAATACATTGGGCCCTATCATACACCCGGCCTAATGCGACGCCAGGTGCGCCGCAAGTGTTTTTTGCTAGTTTCATGGGTGAGCTGGTCAGAAAACGAGGTGTGTTCAGGCACGTTGTTGGCGTGTTGCAACTGAAAATGACTGCGCCTCATTGAAAATGACTCATTTTAATAATAAAATGAGTATTATTATTATTATATATATATATTTTTTAAAGGGCTTGTTTGTAAAATGCACCTATATGAAGGTGCACAATACGCGTACACTCTGCTTGTTACACACACAGGGACGTGCAGCAGCACACAAACATGCCAAATATAAAAAATAAAAGAATTACAACTCTTTAACCTCGCGCACAAGCGGATCCATTTCCTTTCTGGAGAAGTGTTCAGTCTTTCCGCTTGCAAATTCTGCCATATAAATAGCAATCCGCCATGGTGCAAGTGCACCTGGCTTTCAAAGGGAAAGGGAGATGAGACTCTGATTGGTTTATTGCACGTTACGCCCAAAATACACCCATGACTCATTAAGAGAATTGGGACAACCCTTTTGGACCATGTGCCGACCATTTTTTCAGTCATTAAACTAGCAAAAGTGGATTTGGACATGACCTAAGTGCACCTACGCCATGCACTTCAGACCATGTGCTTAGATTGTTAAAATAGGTGTTTTATTAGACAGATGAGCAACTGGATACTTTTATTGACAGAAAACGAATCATTGTTATATAATTCAACACAGTTAATCTTATTGTTTGAATCTGTTGTTTTCTTGATTTAGCGGCGACACTTGCATACTGTGCCTTTAATTGTTCAAGTTCAAGTGCTGTAAACACATGGAACTAGTTGTGTAGCATACCTAAAGATAAACTAGCATTTGAGTAGTTGTAAATATACAGTAATGGAGTGACCCGAGCCACATCTAGAGACAAGAGTATCATAGAGATTTGGAGGTGGACTCTTTAATCACTTTTAATGTGTTAAATCACTCAAGAACAACTTTCTGACCAAATGAATTTTCAGGGGAAGGAAATAGGTGTGGCACAGTGACTTTTAAACATGTGTATGTTTGTATTAAAATACTACTATTAGGCATGCAGCACCTGTCTATCCTGTTTCATAATACTCTGTCTAATCCACGCAGGGGAACTATGTGCTGGAAAGTGATATGCTGGTGCAGATACAAAAGCAAGAGTATGACGTGATCCTATGTTTGAGTGTGACAAAATGGGTCCACTTGAACTGGGGTGATGCTGGACTCAAGCGGCTCTTCCACAGGGTCTACAATCACCTGCGGCCAGGAGGACTCTTCATTCTAGAGCCCCAACCCTGGAGCTCCTACAGCAAGAGAAAGAAGCTCACTGTAAGGCCCCCTTTTTTGTCATAACATCAGTTTTTCAGCCAAGATGTTTGACATTTAAACCTAGTGGTGTTCTCAAATGTGTGTCCTGTGACCACTTGTGATCTGATTCTGTTCTAAAGGATTGATCTGTGATGAATTTAAACTGCAAATACAGTTGCATAAATAAGGTAATGAGATTACATTTTAAAATGTAACATTTTGAAAATAGAACTGTAAAACAATAGGAAAAAAATGAATACTTTTAAAAATAAAACTTGCCAGTAAGTGTCACTTAAAGGTCAAGTGTGTAAAATTTAAGAGGATCTATTGACTGAAATGCAATATAATAAACATAACTACGTTTTCAGTGGTGAATAAAGACCTTACATAATGAACCGTTATGTTTTTATTACCTTAGCATGAGCCATTCTATCTATATACATCGTGGGTCCCCTTACATCGAATTCACCATTTTGCGCCGCCATGTTTCTACAGTATCCCTAAACGGACAAACAGCTACAGAGTGTGTTTGCTTGACTGACTACTCTCTGCTGTCTCAGACGATTACATTTTTGTCCTGTGTCGGCCACCGTAGCTTCTCTTTGTGCTTCGAAAAGGGAGGGGTGAGCGGTGGACTGAGCCGTTGGTTGCAGTTCGCAACCTCACCACTAGATGCCGCTAAAATTTACACACTTCACCTTTAACTTTCACCATCCAGCAACGCTTGGCGCTGTTTTTATTTATTGCCTTTTTTGTATCATTTTAGTAATCATCATAAATTAGGTATCATTCGAAAGCTTAAACTCAGAATTCATCCTGTGAAACCCGTTTTGAAATCAGACATTGCTTTACCATGGGAACGGCACTTTAAATCCTAGCAGACTCCTCCCCATAGGTGATGCTGTCATGTTTCATATTAGAAAATTTATTTTAACAACTTTATAGACAAAACTTTTCTAATCTTGACAAAACGCATATTGTCAGAAAGCTATGAATATCAAGCTTCCATATTTGGCATCTGTTTTGTGATAATAAGTTTCTGTC
>RJVU01046259.1:4270853-4310052 GCA_003731715.1 Anabarilius grahami | reverse complement strand
AAAAAAAAAAAAAAAATCAATGGAATGTGTGGGACACCCAGTGGCTATTTTTGGTACAGCACCCAATTTTTTGTGATATTAATTTCAAATTTGGAACACAACTTGGTTAGACATATGGCTTTGATGTTATATCAATTTTAGAGTAAAAATTATTTTGTAAAAAAAAATATATTATATAAAATAAAATTAGTACAGTACATTTTGATTTACAGTAAATTTTAACTTCTGTAATTTTTTCATACTTTCACTTATGCTGAGTGTCTTCTTTAAAACAAGACCAAACTTAGGTCTATATTCCAAAGCGTTCTTAATGACAATGATTTAAAGTATTAGTTCACTTTAAAATGAAAATTACCCCAAGCTTTACGCACCCTCAAGCCATCCTAGGTGTATATGACTTTCTTCTTTCTAAAGAACACAGTTGGAGTTATATTAATAAATATCCTGACGCATCCAAGCTTTATAATGGCAGTGAACAATACCAAAGAATATGAGCTCAGAAAAGTGCTTCCATCCACATCCATCCATCATAGACGTACTCCACACGGCTCCAGGGGGTTAATAAAGGCCTTCTGAAGCGAAGCGATACATTTGTGCAAGAAAAATATCCATATTTAACAAGTTATGAAGTCAAATATCTAGCTTTCCCCAGACCACCTTCCGTATTCAACTTGCAGAATTTTTTTTTTCTTCCGTAATTTGAATACGGAAGGCGTACGATGTAGCGTAAGCGTTTTGAACTGCAAGAGTTTTACACTTTCTTCATAAATCGAGTTAAGGGGTTAATGAATGAGCTGAATCACTAAATCTTAACACATTTGTTCAAAATGCTGATTGATTAAGGATCAAATGACTGCTTTTATGAATTGGTCATTGAATTATTCACTCACCTGATTTAATTTAATAATGCCTATTTATTCGGCATCAAAGCACCACTGTGTTTGCTCAGAGTAGAGGTCTGCATGGGCTTTAAACTGAGGCCCGAACTCGGCCCGTACCCGAGATCGTTTGACCCGACCCAAACGGTACGGTTAAACCGAACCCGACCCCGAAATCCGTAGCTGTAGAGATGTACCATTCTTGCTATCATAAGTCAAGACAGCTTTGTAAGACCTACACTGCACATAACCCCTGAGCTATTTATTGGTTGAATGACAAGATCATATCGTACACCGTTTAAATAGACAGAAACATCAGGCTAAGTAATAGAAAAGACGCACAGAGGCCATTTGACATACTATCGCGCATTCATATAGTTTGCACTCAGTCATGTAGGCTATCATATCATATGATGTTTTAAACATTTAAAGTCCCCGTGAACCGGAAGTTCCAAACGACTTTTCTCCAGTGTTGTGACGTTTTTCCAAGTGAAACGGAATATTGAATAGAGGAAGGGTTTTACATTAGCGCTCCTCCTTACACGTTTTCAACCCAAGCCGTTAAACTGACGTCATCAGGGAAGGAACGCCATTCCGGACATAAGTAACTTTTCAGATTGATTAAAGATTACCACAACAAACAATTTTTTTCTGTGTATTAACTTGCACAGATT
Organism: Anabarilius grahami; assembly: GCA_003731715.1. Lineage (NCBI taxonomy): Eukaryota > Metazoa > Chordata > Actinopteri > Cypriniformes > Xenocyprididae > Anabarilius > Anabarilius grahami. The sequence continues at coordinate 4,308,500 of RJVU01046259.1, read as the reverse complement.
AATTGTTCCCCACAAGACTAGTAATATGCACTAACAAAGTACATAGGGTAAATTTTTGATTTCATGCCGACTTTAAATACACATATCAAATAAAATAATACAAAATGTGTATGATGTAGTGTTTTAGATGATAGTAGCCTTCTCTTGACAAAGCTGATTTCTGAGAGACGCAAGAGAAATTTGATTTACGAACGCGCTTGGCTCATTTCATTCATAGAGTTTACACTTATTCGCCTATGATATCATACAATGTTTAAAACATTTAAATATACACATCAAATGATGTAGTATTTTGCAGTAGACCTACTCTTGACAAAGCTCTGATTTCTGAGACAGCAGCGCGGTTTTTTGATTGGTGGCTGCTCTGTGCTCTCAGTAGTCATTCACTTCACACACACATTATTGCGTAGTAATTTTAGTGGCTTGTGTATAATTGTGCTATTCCCTGTCTCACCTGTTATTCGGTAGAATTCGTTGTATTGCTTTCCCTGCGTCATTTGGCACTGTAATAAGTTTTCCCTCAGTAATTGTTTTCCTTATCGCACTCGAAGTTAGAGGTTTGAGTGTCGTGTGCCGTGTTGTGACCGAAAGAGTGTGCGAGAGCGGGATCACATGCGCAAAACGGTTAATGTATGTGAATTATAAATGTGCTCCCACTCTCGCCCGCTCTTTCGAGCACAACAGAGAAGACGGCCCGCAAGACTTATATAACAGCCTATATAGTTTTTCTCAGTTACAGACCCGAATCCGAAGCTATTCATGAAACTTTAACCCGAACCCGACCTGAAACCCACGAGGGCTTGGGTCGGGTTGCGGACCTCTAGTTCAGAGACAATGGTTCTCCTGTGGCTTTGTTTGTAACTGATTTCATTGTGAAATTGAGCAAAAACAGACAATATATTTAGTATAAACTTCTTGTTTGTTGAACTGATGTATGAAATTATCACATTTGCAATTGTGCTGATATTCAGGAGAAACGTCACTCTTGCTTTTGTGATATTGCTTAACTATTCAGTTTGTAATATACACTGCCCTCCAAAAGTTTGGAAACACCCCTGGCAAAGTGTGGTTTTGGACGATATCAGGATAAACCCTCATAATTTTTTGGTGCAAATACATTACAGTAACTTGACATTATCATTGAAGACCAGCAATAATAATTTTAATTACATAATAATGGCAATATATACATGTCAAAGTCAGACATGCCCCTTTGCCAGCTGTGATGCCTGGTTACTGGTTTAAACTTGGCCCAGGTTTGTAAAAGATTTTTGGGTCAGCACACCTTAATAGCTTCAACAATTGATTGCCAATTAAGTTTAGAATACAATGAACCAATTAGAACCCAATTCAGGTCAGATAGCTGCTGATGATTTTGATGAATCGAAAATGTAAGTTTTTTTCTATGTATAAACTGTTTATGTAATAAAATATGTTTTCATAGTTTGTGTCGTCCCTTATCAGTGCAAAATTATCACAAATTAAAAAGGATTCATGGCAATATTGTCCAAAACCCCAGGTTCTAGGGCGTTTCCAAACTTCTGGAGGGCAGTGTATATATTAGGGTGACCATATGTGCCATTTTCCCAGGACGCGTCCTGTCCAGGATTTCTAAGTTGCATAAAATGTCCCAGTTTTGGTTTTGTTTTCATATTTGCGGAAGGTAACGACTGAAAAATAATTTGACCAATAGCATGCATTATACATAATCAACCAATCGTGGCTTGCGAGAAGGCTGGATCTACAGAGAACGGTCAAAGCATTGCAAATACGACAACATTTTAATGCATTGCATGAAGACTGTCAATAAGAACAGTGGCTTGCACAGACCTCCGTGTAGAAATCGCGCTCCTAAATCGCGTTCCGGGGAAACATCGATATGACCACTTTCACAATTAAAGAGGCAAGGGCTCAAGCCATTTTAGGCAATTTATGGTCACCCTAGTATATATAATAGTAAAAACTCATACGGGGCATTTTTTTGCCATTGTATCTTGAATTTTGGGGGCATTTATATTAATTTAAAGCCTGCATTAATTTCTGACCTTAGGATGAGTATCTAAATAAAAACCTTTTCCAAAGAGGGTGTCTTACAGCTGAGTCAAATATTACACCAAGACAGATTTTTTCAGAATTTACCTCAGAACAAGTGGCTTAAGTGGCTTATTGCTTTTATGAAACAAATGCAACAACAATGTAATAAGACACCAATGTTCAGTGTTGTTGACTGTAGGTTAATGGTTTGTAGGAACATGGCAAATCAATACAGAATTCAACTGACATCACTGGTGTATCAGTATATCAGTGGCTTTTAGCGTGACTTAACGAATTTAAAGCTGAAATGGTCAGTTTTAGAAATGTAATTGTTGTGGTTGTTGTTTAACCAAATTGTTGTTCGATTTCTCAGGAGGACATCTGTAAGAATTACCATAGCATCCGGTTAAAACCGGACCAGTTCTCCTGCTACCTGACTACTGATGTGGGCTTCTCCAGCTACGAGCTCATCGCAACTCCACAAAATTACTCTAGAGGTCAGAGCTTTGAAATGCCTTGCAATTCCTACCTCTGATATTGTGCGGTGTATGTAAATATTTCTCAATTTTCTCTCTCTTAGGCTTTCAGAGACCAATCTACCTTTTTCACAAAGGACCCTGGCCTCAGAAGTGACACCACCAGTTTGACTTTGAAATCCACAAATTTGAAGATTTTTGGAAACAACCAGCATTTGAAGTCACTGGAACTTTAAATTGAGATGAGACATTCAATATTGTGAAATGGAAATCTCATTGGTGCTGAATAGGATTCAATTTTCTCCTGCCACTGAAAACAAAAGAAAATTTCACAATTTAGTTTTTTCAAGGACTCTACTGTAGAATTTTAGCCACAGATCAAAGTACTCAAACAAGATGATCTCTCATAGGACGGTCTCATGAAGAAGCACAAAGTTAAATTAAATTCAATCAAATCCCAAGTAATTCTTGTTAAACACCATTTGTTTTTCATTTGAAATGAAATTCCCAAAAGTGCAACTCTGCCCTTCACACAAATCTAGACCATCAAGAATTAAAACGGTGGTAAACTTTGCGAATAATTTTTTTTTCTCAAAAGGAAAGATTAGAGCATGTTACAAAATCAGATTTTTGCTCTTTTATTGTTGTTGCTGCACTGTCATGTACATAATTTCTCAGTTTAGTTTCGAACAAAACATCTCTATTAACATAGGAAGCTTTCGACACTTCTAGCACCTGTCGCCCATCAGCCGTTTTGCATGGCCGCCACTTCTAGTAACAAATGCCAATTTTATGTCCATCAATTATACTGGTCTAACAGGATCATAATTTCGTCCTTGAAAGTTTTGAAGCTGCAGGTTAGCTGATTTGCAATGACAGTGTTTACTGATCCATTCTAATAAAAAGTCAGGCTGATACCAGAAGGATGCGATTCCTTTTTAGTGTTGGTGGGTCACAAGAGAATAATGTTAAAACTTACTTATTTTTTTATTTGAATGTGTTCTGATTCTGATTCTCCAAGTTTAACAAACTGATGTACATTTTGTAAATTGTTCGTCCAGAGTTCTTGAGGTAACCTTGTTGTTGTTAGTTTTATTCATATTTAAAGGTTTGCACTAAAACGAGAGAACAAGTTTGTCTCCCACATTTGTATTTTGATGTGCAAATGTAAAGTTGGTGTATCTCTGAAAAGGGTCCTTTTCATTCAAAGGACTCGACGAAATTGAAAAATAAACTACAAAATAACCTGTATTTGTAATGCTTACGTGTTTTGTTGACCTAGTTGATAATTATTGAAAGCTGTTTTAAGTGGCCCTGATGCTATTTCTAATTGGTTAACTGATATTATCTCAATAATATTTAAGTCTTTATTGTGTATTTTTCAATTCAATGTTCATTAAAGCGAATTAATATCATTATTCAGGTGTAAAATCATCATGCAAACGTCCGTTGAAGCTCTACAGCGACGGATTTGTCACGTCGGGCCACCAGAACAAACAGTCATTTATGATTCCGGGATTGTTTTTCATTAATTAATTTTTTTTTAAAGATTCCTTGGAAGATACTATTTGTATATCCGATATGAGCCATTGGAATTAAAGCAAGATAATTGATTAAAACTATTCTACAAATGTGTACAATGACGGAAAAAGGTCCTGAATGAACTACCTAAATCACTGCTTAGGTGAAAGTTCTGTTTACCACATTTGCTGCCCGATGACTCGAGTATTGCAGACCGAGCAGAGACATTTCACAACATGTTGTACATAATAATGCTGAAAATAGTCATATTACAAATCTGTTCCAGTGGAACGACCACAAGAGGGAGCAATTTGACAAAAAACGAGATGAGGATATTCCTTTAAAAAAAAAAAAAGAAGAAGAAGTGACATGTGGTGACCCATACTCGGAATTTGTGCTCTGCATTTAACCCATCCAAGTGCACACACACAGCAGTGAACACACACACCGTGAACACACACCCGGAGCAGTGGGCAGCCATTGCTGCGGCGCCCGGGGAGCAGTTGGGGGTACGGTGCCTTGCTCAAGGGTCTCACCTCAGTCGTGGTATTGAGGGTGGGGAGAGCGCTGGACATTCACTCCCCTCACCGACAATCCCTGCCGGACCCGAGACTCGAACCCATGACCTTTGGGTTACAAGTCCGACTCTCTATCCATTAGGCCACGGCTGCCCCATCTTATGTGTTACAATATAGCAATATCTTGCTATATTGTAACACATTCATGATTGTAACATTAATGTATTTAAATTGTACATTTAACTAGTTTCAACATATTGCTTAAGACGCGTGTGTGTGAGTGTGTATCCTATGCAAAAATGATTTTGTGTGAATGATTAGCTTCTCTCTATACAGCAATGTGTGAACACATTTCGGACTGCAGATGTGTGTGTGTTTAAATATGAACACCCCCAGCCTATTCAACTCGTGTTTGAGCTTGCATGTATGTGAATGACAAGCTCGCTATGGGCAGCTCTCCTTTTATATAAAACTTCATATATTAAAACCCAACTGAGAATTAACATCATTGCTCCACTTTACTCTCTCTCTGTCTCATAAAGACACAGACACACCAATGCATTCACAACCACACAGAAATGCACAATAAAGCAAGAGTATGTGCACATCGTCCACACATTTCAACAGACACACATGCACTTATGCAACAGAGATGTAGGTGTGAAGATGTAAGCAGGTCAGTCCATTAAAAGGCCAATTTTGACTAAACCAATAAAAGCATTAGTCTGTATGCATCGTCTTCTTTCTGTTTTAACAATGCCCAATGAAAGCATGCATACTCTCAAAGCACAGCACCAGCTTTCTACAGTGGTGTCTTCTTTGTAGTATACACACATTTTATGTTGTGCGCTCCTGCAACATGCATGAAAGACATGAAACACTCTGTAACTCAAGAGGCATGTGCTGCATGTCCAAAACACTCTTCCATTATCAATAAAACACACTGATTCTCTTTGTCAAATGTTTTTATCTGTAGCTGGAGAACGTAAATGTGTGCATCATTGACAACAGATTTATTGTTACACCATTAACTCTTGGCTGATTGAAAGGCTTTGAGGTTCTGACATACCCGTTCACTGACTTTAATGGTACAGTCCACAGTCTTAAAGGCAAAGTGATATAGGCAATTTTCTTTTTTTTTTTAATTGTGCACAACATAAAACACACTCTGTGCTTGTTGATTAAATGGATATTAATCTGTCTCATCTTTGCTGTTCAGCACTGCTGGGTGGAGAGGAATTCATTCGGAGAAAAGACTGAAGTGTTAACACAAAGGCATAAAAAGAAGCATAAAAATAGCCTCATCTTCTCTCCTCTCTTTCTGTTTTCTCGTGTCTTTTATTTCTGAGAGAAAAGGGAAAAAAAGCATTGCCTCTTTCCTGCTGTCTCCTGTTCACATTGGGTATTTTCGGGAATAGCATACTGGCATACTAGTGTATTTCTGCAGTATAAAGCAAATATTCAGTATAAGCAAATGGCATCCAGTCATGGCATTTTGCCCATTGACACACATCAGCAGGGGGCACTGATGAGCTGCAAAACACTGCATTTTTCATTCTTCTTTTATTTCTTTCTTTTACAAAGTTCTGCCATGAAACTCTAGATGGCACAAGCTGATAGTTTCCTTAACTCAATCTGCTTGCAATCACATCGTTCTCTATCGGGCACAGCTGATTGGTTCCTGCTGTATCAGTAGCCAATGAGCTCGCTGCTCAACTTTCAAATACTTGGTCAGCGTCGTCTATAGCAGTTTCTAGTTACGGGAAATTCAGATTATTCAGATTAATCTCATTCATCAAAACGAACAAATTTTGTTTCAAGTCATTTTGTTTATTTCAGTAGAATTTAATTAAAATGTTAACAGCCCAGATCCCCAAGACATCTACTTAAGCTACGCTGATCACATTTTGAATAGGAAAAAAACTATAATGCCACCAAATTCAAATGATGAGAAACAGAAAATGAAATATATTCTAAGATGGATCTTCAGGCTATGCAGTCTGTTAGTTTATATCTCACCTCCCGATCTGAGTCGTTCGTTCTTTTGTCACATCATCACATCCCCATAAACTGAAGCTATGCAGTCTGTACTGGAAACAGAATTGATTAGTTCACCTCTCAAGTCTTTGGGTTCGAGTCCTTCGTTGTTTTGTCATGTAACTGTATGTGACATGTAGGTTTCTTTGATTTTTCAAAGTGATTTTTTACCCATCTTACGGATAAAATTTAAAGCGTTAAAGGATTAGTTCACTTCAGAATTAAAATTTCCTGATAATTTACTCACCCCCATGTCATCCAAGATGTTCATGTCTTTCTTTCTTCAGTCGAAAAAAAATTATGTTTTTTGAGGAAAACATTCCAGGATTATTCTCCATATAGTGGACTTCACTGGGGTTCAACGGGTTGAAGGTCCAAATGTCAGTTTCAGTGCAGCTTCAAAGAGCTCTACATGATCCCAGACGAGGAATAAGGGCCTTATCAAGAGAAACCATCGGTAATTTTCAAAAAAAAAAAAGTAAAAATGATATACTTTTTAACCACAAATGCTCGTCTTGCACTGCTCTGCGATGCGCCACGCATTACGTAATCACGTTGGAAAGGTCACACATGACGTAGGTGGAAAAACCGCGGTAGGGTGAAAAACTCCATCTCAACTTCAAAATCGTCCGACATTGTTGTTTTACCTTTTTTTGTAAAGCGTGTTTTGACTTTGCACAATCGCTTTGTAAACACTGGATCGGTACTTGCGCCTATGTCACACGTGACCTTTCCAACATGATTACGTAATGCATGAAGTCATGGACGCTAGTGCAAGATGAGCATTCGTGGGTAAAAAGTATTTTAATTTTTTTTTTTTTAGAAAATGACCGATCGTTTCACTAGATAAGACTCTTATTTCTCGTCTGGGATCATGTTGAAGCTGCACTGAAACTGACATTTAGACCTTCAACCGGTTGAACCCCATGAAGTCCACTATATGGAGAAAAATCCTGAAATGTTTTCCTCAAAAAACATTAATTTCTTTTTGTCTGAAGAAAGAAAGTCATAAACATCTTGGATGACATGGGGGTGAGTAAATTATCAGGAAATTTTCATTCAGAAGTGAACTAATCCTTTAACCAACTCTTTATTACCACACTCAGTGTTATGGAAAAGAACCATCTTGACAGAAATTCACAATTTTATAAATCGTAAGAAAAAAAAAAGCTACAATTTGAGACCAGAAATGCATTGCATAAATGTAAGAGTTATAAAACAAAAACTGACTATGTGCTTGTTTAGGAAGTTTGGGAATTGTTAACTAATTTCTGTATCCAATATGGCAGTCACGTCACGTGACAAAAGAACGAACGACTCAGACCCGAAAGACTTGGGCGATGAACTAATCATTTCTCTTTCCGGTGCAGACTGGATTATAGCCTATGGGGCTGTCACGGGATGAACGAATGACTCGAACCCGAAGACTCGAGAGGTGAACTAATCATTTCTGTTCCCTGTACAGAACCTATAGGATGTTGCGAATGCACAGTCAACACAAAATGAACTAATCACTCTCTGAGACAACTTATTCCCGAGTCATATTAAAGATTCGTTCAAAATGAATGAATCGTTCATGATCGACCCATCACCAGCGCTTTCAGAAACCCTCCCTCTTCCCCAGCTCCACCTGTATAGATCTGCTACGGGTTATTCATGTACGCTATATTGTACAGCAGCAGCATGTCTTACTTGCTCACAGCAGTGTGTCGTGTGTATATTGTAGCAAGTCCCGTCTGCAGCAGCAGATCTATTCTGCCAAGACCAAACATATCAACATTGTCATATCCATTACCATACCAAACACCCCGAGAGTCGTCATGACAGAAACATACATTAATGTAGAAGATGTTATCATATGATTAGGTTCGCTGCTCATTGGTAAAAAGCAAAGCTGAGAAAAAGAAGTAAATCAACAAGCTTGAAACAGTTCATATATTCAAAATAAACAAACTGACTGAACAACCACAACCAAGTGGATCTAATAAAAGAAAAAAGAAAACTTTAAAACAAACTATAAAATGAAAGAACTCCACTTTAGATAAGTTTGTGGAAACCTTAAGCAAGAATGAAACCCATTCGCTCATTTAACTGAGCTACCCGTTCCCTCGTGGTGATGTTGATATTGTTGATCTTCTTTGTAAAATATGATCCTAGAAATTGCATGACGGGACAATGGATAGATACTGATGTTATAGTAAAAAAATAGGCCAATTTGTTGTGCGAACATGAAAATACTTGCTTAATACCTTATGTGCTTAATAACATTTTATTCCAATTCTGCATAAAACAAATATAGTTGTGATACTATTTTAGTTTTTTTTTGTTTTGTTTTAGTTCTTTTGACTTAGAGTAGTTTTCATTTTTATATTTTCAGTTTATTTTAATTTTAATAGTCATTTTAATTTTAGTTAAAAAGTTAAAGACAGTTAAAGTTTTAGTAATTTAGTTTTTTTTTTTTTTAAAAACAGTTTTTATTTTTATAATTTTAATTGTCATTTTAATTTTAGTTAAAAAGTTAAAGTTTTAGTAATTTAGTTGTGTTTTTAAAAAATACATATAGTTTTTATTTAAAAAATTGTCTTTTTTATTATTTTAATTTTAAATAGTCATTTTAATTTTAGTTAAAAAGTTAAAGACAGTTAAAGTTTTTAGTAATTTAGTTGTTTTTTAAATAAAAAAACAGTTTTTATTTAAAAAATAGGTTTATTTTTATAATTTTTATTTTAATAGTCATTTTAATTTTAGTTAAAAAGTTAAAGTTTTAGTAATTTAGTTGTGTTTTTAAAAAATACATATAGTTTTTATTTAAAAAATAGTTTTATTTTATTATTTTAATTGTCATTTTAATTTTAGTTAAAAAGTTAAAGTTTTAGTAATTTAGTTGTGTTTTAAAAAAATACATATAGTTTTTATTTTAAATAATAGGCCAATTTGTTGTGCGAACATGAAAATAGCTTTTTATATTTAATCCTGCATAAAAATGTCCCTAAATAATTCTAAAAAAAAAAAAAAATTTCCTTTTAGTTAAAGTAGCCTTTTATTAAATTCTTTATGTTTGTCATTTTGTTAGTTTTTTTTTTACATAAATAATGATTAAATATAGATTTAATAATTCGTATTTCAGTGTGAGTTATTCTAGTACATCAAGCTGCATCTGCAAGTGTCCGCAAACGCAGCGGATTCCACGCGCGCACAGTATCCGTTTACCGCTGCCTACTGTTTCGCATACTACCCTTTTAAGCACACAGTACGCTTGTGTTCCATTGGAACGCAGCCTGTCCGCTCACAGATTTCACTGCGCTTTATAAAGCCACGGCCACATGACAACAGCAACAACTCTGCAGCGTTACCAAGGCAACGCTTACCGAAAGCCATGTCAACAAGAGCAGTACCCTCGTTATCTTTTAGCCTAAACTCCCGTTCTTTTCTTGTTCTTCAACTCTCTGATTCTCTCTCTCCACACACACATCTTCGCCTCCCCTTCCATCTTTTTACGTCCCCCTCCCTCCCTGCGCGCGCGCGAGCTCTCTCTCTCTACATCTTCTGCCGCTTCAGTCCGTTCCCTCTTTCTTTTCTCCCCCTCTTCGTCACCTCTCGTATCCGCACTCATCCTCCCCTGCCCATCTCCTTTCATTTGCTCGTCTTTTTTTGCTGCTCATCGATACGAACGCGTTCCTCTCCTCGTCCTTTCCTCGTTTGCTAAATCCTAAAGCCAGACCTCTCGTGTTCTCTCTCTCTCTCCGTCCCACCCCCTTCCTCTTTACGTTTCCCCCCTCCCTCCATACTCGATTTTCCTCAATGCTTAAGTCAGTCAAAAGAGATACGCTGAAGAAAAGAGGGGCGAACGGCGGGCGCTGAGAGAGAGACCGAGAGAAGGAGAGAAGCTGGAGGGAGAGAGGGGAGAGGGGGGAACGGGGGTTTGGATACATCTCCACCTGTCTTCTTCTCTCTGCCATGGACTGCCTCTGCATAGTGACCACAAAGGTAAGCCGATTCATTCCGTCACGACCAGAAGCGGGAATGTGTGGCGTGCGCGCGCGAAGTTTTTAGCCGTTATTCGCTGGTTCTCGCGCTAGTGAAGGGAGCGAGATTCATGGATTCAGCACTTCTTTGTTCCTTCGTCTAATCTTCAATTCTCACTTTTCTCTCTCAGCCGAGCTCGTATTTTGAATTTGAAATCAAATTCGTGGCTGTTTTATGATAGGACCATCATGTATTTTGCCTCCCTACGCGTTTTTTTTTTTGCGCGCGTGGAACCTTCGTTCAAAAAAACTGGACGCAACGCTTGGGTCTCGAGACGCGTTTTTTTTTTTTTTTTAAAGTTCAACTTCTCTTTACTCGACTCGCTGAAAAAAAACAAAAAACAGCGAGACAACACTACTAAACTGTCAAAAATGCTAATGTAAGCTAGTGTGTACATGTGTACAGCATTTAAAAAATAGCGCAAGGACGCGTGTGAAACGCGTGTGAAACTGCAGCTCGCGCTCACTATGGTGCAGTCAGAAATGATACATGAAATAAATCTCAGTCTGAACACTTCAAATCATCGTTGAATACAAAAGTGCCTTGCACTGTAGATTGTAATGGCTCGCTGTTTTAAGTTTTGGACTAGCTAATTGTGAGTATTGCCATTTAAAAAAAAAAAAAAAACACTTCTTTTATCAGCATTTTGGGTAGCATTTACCTCAGAAAAGGATAATATGTGACCCTGCCTGGACTATAAAATCAGTCATTAGGGTAAATTTTTTTTGAAATTGAGATTTATACATCATCTGAAAGGTGAATAAATAGGCTTTCCATTGATGTATGGTTTGTTAGGATAGGTCAATATTTGGTCGAGATACAACTATCTGAATATATGGAATCTAAGGGTGCAAAAAAATAAAAAATTGAGGTTATCACCTTTAAAGTTGTCCAAATGAAGTCCTTAGCAATGCATATCCACATTTTTGATATATTTACAGTATTAAATTTACAAAATATCTTCATGAAACATGATCTTTATGTAATATCCCAATGATTTTTTGGCATAAATGAAAAACGATAATTTTGCCCCACACAATGCATTGTTGGCTATTGCTACAAACATACCCGTGCGACTTATGACTGGTTTTGTGGTCACATATTTGACAGCTACAAGGCACTACAGTGTCTGTATAGTCTCTCACCTAATAACTAGACAGAATATTATGAAATATATCAAATGTTTGTTAACATAAAAAAAGAACAGTTCAGATTGCCTTCCCCCACACACACAGTTTAAATATCTGGGGCATTTTTGTCAGTTTCACTGACATTTTGGCCTGGAGCCCTGGTTAATTTCTGACCCTGCTGTGGTACTTCAGACGTGTGATGCTGTCCGTGAAGAGGACATGAGAGAAAAAAGTGAGACCGATCCGTTAAATTATAGAGGGAAGGATGTATATATGTGTGGGAGCCAGAGAACGAGAGGGAAAGCTCTCATTAATAAATGCTCACATGTGAATTGTCATCTTACTGCAGTTAGCGGGCTCTGTGTGTGTATGGAGGTGAGACACATCCCACTGCTCCTGACGGCATGTGCCTCTTTGCCCATGTCGTGTTCCTGGCAGAGCAATCCGAATGGTTTATGTAACGTTGGCTGGTGCTTTCGCTCCCAAGCTGGAGTCTGTTCTATCACTTTTCTCTCTCTCTCTCATTGTCTTCAGATGGACTCCCACCTTGCATGCTCCTCCTAAACACTATATGACCTCAGTCCCAACAGACCTACTGTATGAGTGAGTCAGAAAGGTACGAAGAGAGAGAGAGTTGAAGAGAGAAATTAGCGCAGTGCCTGCTTTTGTGTGGGTTGAGATGGAAACGGTGCATTGGTCTCTTGGATGTGCTGTTATTAAAGACCGTACAGTGATTTTAGTAAGGATCCCAATTGTATTGCTCTTTCTGTGAGGATCAAATTAGTGACTTATGGGGGATACATACTTTTTCTTGTTTTTTTTTTAGCTCTCAGTGTTTCTTCTGATCCCCTTTCTTTCTACTTAGTCAACTAAAATAAGGTAAAGTGTTGTACCTTATTTTGAAATGTTGGGAAACTTTGTATGGAGAAATTTAGAAATAAAGTGATGGAAAAAAGGATCAAATTAAGGCCCGTTCACACTAAGGATAATAACTATAATGATAACGATGAAGGTATAGTTCTAAAAATCGTTCTAGATATAAAAAAATTAGCAGTGTCTATAACGATAAGGATATAGAGAAACAATATAGTTGAAAGTTTTTTTTCCCAGCTGTCAGTGTTACGATAAAACACTGACAGCCAATCAGAATCCATTCTAATTTAAGGGCTCGCGCATTTAAAATGGCAGAAGTTAATCGCCGAGGTCCAAAAAAGCCACCAATGTTTGAGAAGTCAAACCCCTTTTTCAAGGAAAAAGAAAATGGATATTTGGAAAACAATCAGTCGTAACCTCAGTATAAATGGTGAGCATTAACGATGAGATCATTATGCCAGGCTAGCAAAGAGTATAACATAATTACCTCAGGTATCCAGTGCTAGTTTCGACAACGTTGTCCTGCTTCCTTTGAAGTTGTGGTGAAAAAGACTTGTGCTGCGTCCCAATTCGCCTACTTATACTACGCCCTAAAAGTACTCTTTCTGTGAACAAAAAGTACTTACTTTTGAGTGTGTAGCAAAATAGTAGACAAGCTTTGGGACATACTATCACGTCATACAATCGCGTCTTTGCTCTCTGTCACATCCTGTCACCGTAAAATGGCCTGTCAATCATCTTACATCCTCCACATTTCATTTAGTTAATTTCCTACCGTATCGGAGAGAAATGCAGCACGTTGATCTGCAGTCGCGGGTCTTTCATGTGGAGAACTCTCCTCATATTAATGCATAATGATGCATTTAAAAGTTAATGGCCAATATGATATTTATAAAAGTCCACATTGGTATTTGCAGATGAAATATAACATGGATAACATTAAATAAATATTTTCCATCAGGTTAAACTGATTATTAGTCACTCAAATCTCTCACCGTCGGTCGCGCATATCCGCCATGTTTTGTAGTTTTTTAACACTTTTTACTCGTGTTTGTAGTTCTGAACTGAATCCTCGTCCAAAGCGCAATGTGTTGTGGGCAATATTAGCCTTTATAGTGTGCACGGATCAACACTTCGAAAATCTACCGGAAATAGTAGACCATCCGGGGACTTTTGGCATACTCTTTTCAACATACTATGCTTTGGGACACACTTATTTTAATCTCACATACTATTTAGGATGGATAGTATGGACATTGGGACGCAGGGTAGGTGTTGTTTTTATACCACTAAATTGACTTCGTCAGCTGAATTCACTGTTAGATTAGATCGATTACACTAGCTATTCACTCGAAACATAGCATGCTGAGGACATCTGCTGGTTAAAGCCGTGTAAATGCAACAAGAACAGCAAAAACATGTTGTACACACTTTGAAACTGCAGCGCGTGAGCTTAGAATAAACATACGTTATCGTTCGTTGGCGTCGACGCAGATATAGTTATCGTTATAGTTACTTTTATAGTTATTGTTCTTGGTGTGAACGGGCCTTTAGGACGATAACGATAAAGATATAGATCGCTCTAAATATAAAAGAATAGCAGAGTTCACACCACATCTATAACCATAACGGCACAGAGAAACGATATCTATTTTTTTTTTTTACAGCTGATGAATGATATAACTTTGACAGCCAATCAGAATCCATCTTGTTTTAAAGAGCTCGAGCATTTAAAGTGGAAGACGACAAAACTGCAGCGTGCGTTACGAATAAACAGAACAATATCGTCCACTGGTGTGGACGCTAATATAGTTATCGTTAAGGCCTGTTTACACCAAGAACGAAAACTATAACGATAACTATATGTTTATTCTAAGCTCATGCGCTGAAGCTTCAAAGTGTGTACAACATTTTTTTGCTGTTCTTGTTGCATTTACATGGCTTTAACCAGCAGATGTCCTCAGTTTGCTATGTTTCGAGTGAATAGCTAGTGTAATCGATCTAATCTAACAGTGAATTTAGCTGACGAAGTCAATATAGTGGAATAAAACATCACCTTAGCTGCGTCCGAAATCGCGTACTGCGTACTGAGTAGGTACTACATTTGAATTTAAATATATTTCACGACCGTTGAAAAAGTACATTCTATATAGTACGAACGTGTGTAGTTTGAATTAATTCGGACGTACTACATCCGCCATGTTGTTACTGTCACTTGACCTACCAGCATCAGTTACGTCCATTAACAAATCCATCGTATGTGCACTTCAGAATCTCGCTGGAAGTAGTGAGTTATCCGAGTACTTTTCGACTACTGTTTTTCGAATACTATGAATTCAGACATACTACTCTGTTCACATACTGTTTTTCACGTACTATATAGTAGAGAAATATTCGACTTCGGACGCAGTGCTAGTCCTTTTCACTGCGTCTTCAAAGGAAGCAAGACAATGTTGTTGAAACTAGCGCTTGATACCTGAGGTAATTTTATGTTACACGGTTTGCTAGCCTGGCATAATGATTTCATCGTTAATACTTCTTACCATATATTCCGAGGGGTAGGACTGATTGTTTTCCATATATCAATTTTCTTTAAATTATCCTTGAAAAGGGGGTTTGAATTGTCAAACATGGGTAGCTTTTTCTGGACCTCGGCGATTAACTTCTCCGCAATGTCGTCTGCCATTTTAAATGTGCAAACCCTTACGTTACAACCATGGTTGCCAGGTTTTCACAACGAAACCCGCCCAATTGCTACACAGAACTAGCTCAATCGCGTTCCGGTGTGTAAAATCCACGTTTTTGGCCAGGTTCCCCTGGTAAAATTCACATTCCAGGGGCTAAATATCATGTTATTTGGGATGGCTTCAACCCGCGGACATGAAAAACAACCAATGGCAACAGTGTTAAAGTAGCCCAATTCCGCGTTAAAAGTCCTCAAGAGAAATATAGAGCCAAAAGAGTCAGCTGACATACAGTAAATATATATAGCCATACATATACAGCTATAAAGTGTATGTGGAAAGCATAGCGTAAATAATTTAGTCTGGGAAAAGTTCATAAATCTCTGATTAGCAGGTGTTATCTTTGAGACGTTGAGATATTTTCTAAAACTCTACATGAGACTTGATTTCTGTGTCATGATTACTGTTTTATTTTTTTCTCTGGAGAAATATCTGGAAAGCAGAAGACTTGAGCGAAATTCTTCCTTTTTTTCTATTCAATCTGATTGCTGTAAACAAACGACTGCATTAGATGTAAGGTTGTCCAGAAAGTTTACTCTGGATTCACAATAGTCTCTCAATAGCTTCTGGACACCAAAATGATGTTCTTGCCTCAACCGTAGCCTTTCAAACATCTAGTGTTAATACTTAAATGTTCATCTACATTTTAATTAGCATTAAGCCTGTATGAACCACAGAATACATTTGCTTTGTTTATTATGCTTACAATTAAATCATTTGCACAGTAGACAAACGGCTAATTTAAACCACTTAGCATCTAGCAAGTGTACTAACTGCATATGCTGATTATTCCCTCTTGAAGTTTTCTTAATTACTAACATTCTCTTACTTAGAGAACAACCACTTAATCCAGTGTTTTTATCAATTTCTTTGTTTTTCTTAAATAAGGGGTGGTCACAATGCACTTTTAGTTCCATTCACTTCCATTCATATCCATGAATCCTTTCCATTCCTTTATTCTGTATTAACATCCCTTTATTCTGACAACCATCCCTTTATTCTGTATTTTTATTAGCACACTGCTAAACTAGACTGTTGACATATACAGTGATATAGCTATTGTACTTCAAATCTTAAAAGTATATTTACAAAAAAACTGTACTTGCAGACAATATAATATTAATGAATTAAAAGGGTACTTAAAAAGAGTACACTTTCATAACACACTTTTAAAAAGTGCATTTTGCAATAATGTCATATTCAAAGTTTTACTTTACAGTACATTTTATATAATTATGTTTAATAATAATTTGTCATGCTTTAAAGAAGTACACTTATTTTGATGTGTTGACTAACATACTAAAGCACATGTAAAGTACTTGATTATTGTGTTATTCGATATTGCATTTAAAGTTAGTATATTATAAATGCACAACATCATTACAAATGTAAAATGTTTGAAACTCATTATACAGTATGTGCCATTTCTATTGGAGCTTGTGTCATGTATTTACATATATTATTTAAATACATGACATACAAGTTTCAATAGAAATTACATATAAAATGACATGCACATGAAGATGTAATTAAGTCCTAGTAAGTTGGTCAGAAACCACTCTTAAGTTTAACTAATTGCATTTAAACTATTATAAATTTTCATTTAATTGTAAATAACATGGATCAAGTGTCCGAAAACATTACATTCAGTTCACACAGTATATTATTTCCGTGTATAAAGTGTACTTCTTTTTCACAAGAGATACCGTGCTGCTGAATGTTGACCATATTCATATATGGTATTTGAATGGTACTCGAATTATCATGTTAAATGTCCAAAAAATCAGTGCTATTACGATATGGTGTATGTCCAAAACACGTGGTATTACCGCTGCACTTCTTGTCAGCGTCCTTGTGTCACTCCGTGAGTCCCATCCTTATTGAGTAACTTTTTGTTACCCCCTTTTTTGATCCTTAAAGTTTATTGTACATTATGGTCCGGTTTCATTGAGTTGAGTTATGTATTGTGCCAGCGTACATCTGTGTGTATGTTACATGTTTCTTCAGTGTGTGTGCTATTTTGTTGTGTCAGAATCAGTTTTTTGTTTGTGTATGAATGTATGTGTGTGTTAGCTCATCTGTGGCCACAGATGCATGTAAATGTCACTCAGTTCCTGTTGGCTTCATTTGATTTAAGCCTGTTCCCTTGGCAACAGAAGCAGGCGCCTGTTCGTCAGTTGACAGAAGCAGACAATATGAAGTGGGTAGGAGAGATGAGCGAAGAGAACGATAGAGAAGGTTTCTGTGTATCTGTAGAGGTGTGTACGTGTAAGCTGATAAGCTATATGTGTATGTGTGCAGTCTCTCCGAACGCTTTACTTGGTTAGTGTGTCTGAAGACGGGTCGCTTGTGTGTGTGTATGTGTGTGTGTACAGAAGGAGGTTTACCCTTTGAAAGCCTCTTCAGTCAGACTGAAACTGGATCTCTCCCTGTGGTGACTGAGATTGAGCCAAATCTGGCTCCACAGACTGTGACAGTGGATGAATCCACCTCACATTGACCAATAAATGTCTCTCGCTGTATTTAAATGGATTTTTTGTTGCAACACGATACTTACATTTATTCATTTTCACTTTAAATGCGACTTACAGTGCATTCAAGAAGACAGTGTATTCATTTTCTAAGAATCAAACGTATGACCTTGGCGTTGTGAGCGTCATGCTCTATCAGCTGCAGGAATTTAATGTCTTTGTTTCAAGCATTTGTTAATTTTGTCAGTGCAGCAGTTTCATGACTTACACTTTTAGTGAAAAACTGACCAGGCTTCAACCAGCTGCATTGTTGAGGTTTGACTGAATGAATCAAGATTCGTGGTTGCACATGTACATGCAGAATTCAAGAAAATCTCAATTCTTTTAAATGGGACCTATAATGCCCCTTTCACAAGATGTAATAGAAGTCTCTGATGTCCCCAGAATGTGTCTGTGAAGTTTCAGCTCAAAATACCCCACAGATCATTTATTATAGCTTGTCAAATTTGCCCCTATTTGGGTGTGAGCAAAAATACTCTTTTTGTGTGTGTCCCTTTAAATGCAAATGAGCTGCTGTTCCCGCCCCCTTTCCAGAAGAGGGGCGAGCTTTAACAGCTCACGCTTCGGTTGCTCAACAACAACAAAGCTGGAGAATCTCACGCAGCCAAAATGAGGGTTTGTCAGTAACGGTGTTCAGCCTTACATTATTCAAACCGGAGTCGACACTGATGGAGAGATTCAGGAAGAAGTTACAACTTTTAGAATGAAACTGGACGTTTCTGAATGGTTAGTGGATAAATTTATGTAGTTGCTGTGGAGTTGATTCAACTCATCCACTAGCATGTGCCGTCATGTTAATCTTTTGTGCAAATCCAGCGTTGAATTGACCCTCATTTGTGAAGCAGTCCGGCGTAAAATGACGGCATGTCAACAACACTCTACTACAACAACTCTTCCTCTTCTCTAAAGCAGCCCAACATGGCCTCACCCCCTTTGTTGTGTGTTCTCAGGGGCGGGGTTTATGTAAATTTTGGGGTTTGTGATGTCACCAACCTGGGAAGCAGCTCGTTGTAGTCCCTACCAGCCGTTTGTTGTAGTTCTTAAAAAGGGATTTCTGTAAAAGAAAATATCTCCCTTTGCATTGAACTTTGAGTGTCGTAACTTTGCAGATGTTGTTTATGCTCTAACAGCAACATTACTCACTAACTAAAATTAAAAAGTGAAATCATAATCAAGGACCCCTTGAAATGTCTGGGCATAAATGTCTTGATCACACAGTGAGATGGTTCTATTTGTGTCTAGTTGTTCTGTCAGGATGCACACCAGGCCAAATCTGTGGTGCGTACATTTGAGGTCACTTGCAATGAGCACAAGCAAGCAGTCCTGAAGCAGTTCATTCTTTAACCCTGTAAAGCCTGACATATGAAATAAAAGTCAGAAAAAGCTTTGAAATGGAAAAGTTTATTGAAACTTATGACAAATATATTGACAAAATATGATTAAAAAAAAAAAAAATAGTATCATAGTCTTATATAGTGAGCATATGGAGGATATTGAGGAGGAAAAACACCTCAGTTTTATTCAGAGGCTCAAATTGAGCAAAATGTGCAATTTGGTGCAGTTGCTGATATTTATATGGCCAAAAATTAAGATGAAATACTGATTGCTTGTAAATCAGTGAGATTACTACTAACATAAATTGCATATAAATATCAGTTGTCACTCTAAGGGCCCTATTTTAATGATCTAAGCACATGGCGCAGGTGCACTTAGATCATGTCCGAATCAACTTTTGCTAGTTTAACGACAGAAAAAATGGTCGGCGCATGGTCCAAAAGGGTTGTACCTAGTCTCTTAATGAGTCAAGGGTGTGTTTTGGGCGTAACGTGCAATAAACCAATCAGAGTCTCATCTCCCTTTCCCTTTAAAAGCCAGGTGCGCTCACACCATGGCAGATTCACTATTCACTATTGGAGACATTCTCAACCTGACGAGTCAGTTTAAATACGTGTGTATTGCCACGATTAGTCAAATAATTTCATTCCTCATTACTGCAAAAAGGTAATTCTGATACATGCAATGACTGTCCATTAGGGCATTTTAATCTTTATGTACACAATAATAATCTTTTACATTGTAATCCTTTTTAATATTTGGCATGTTTGTGTGCTGCTGGGCTTCTCTGTGTGTGTAACAAGCAGAGTGTACGTGCGTTGTGCACCCGCATACAGGTACATATTACTATTTCTTTAAATAACCAAAAAATACTGCACCATTGACATTAGACCAGTTTTTTGTTGGTCAATGATGCAGTCGTTTTCAGTTGCCTCAAAATAGCAACACGCCAACAATGCACCTGAACACACCTCGTTTTCGACCATGGACGAAAAGATGGGTGCCTGTGCATTTGCTATTTAAACGACGTGGCGCTGGACGTGAAAATGATAACTGCGTCGGGCTGAAACTAGCAAAAAACACTTCGCGTCGCATTGCGCTGGGTGTATGATGGGGCCCAAAGAGTATTTTGTCATCACCTTTGTCTCTTCCGAACATGGTTGCCTGTTTCTGTTTTTACTTATCAAAAGATGATCCACAATGTATAAAATATTAGTTCACCCAAAAATGAAACGTCTGTCAATTACTCACCCTCATTCAGTTCCAAACATGTGTGACTTTTTTCCTCGGAATGCCAAAATAAAAGTCCAGAAGAATTTCCTGGCTGCTTCTTCCCATGCAACTAAAGCGTACAGTGGCACAACTCCTCTGAAGTATCATGTTAGCTAGGGTTGTCAAAAGTACTGGTGCTTTCAAACGCTCCTGCGCGTTGATCATTGTAGCCAATCACAGACATATCTGTTGAGCATGTGAACACAATAGCCAATCAGAGGTATTTAAGTTTACTCAGAATCTGCTCAACAGTGTTCAAAATGCTAGGGGGAAATGCTGGTATTGTCACATTTTTAACATTTCAGTACCGACTTTGTACCGAAGCACCGGGACTTTTGACAACCCTAGAACAGACCCAAATGTAATGAATTCCCTGTAATATTTCTCTCCGCCACTGATCTCAAAATCCATTCACACTTCCACATATTCAATTTTGGCGTGTTGCGTTTGGACTCAGTGATGTTTGTTGCCATTGATGTAAAAACCTGCCAGACCGACATGTGTTGGCATGTAAGTTTGTGTATGCGCAGATGAAAGCAAGATTTTCAGTGAACAACGATTAAAGTTTATTTTTTTGTTTATGTTGTGCTGGCTGACAGCTAGCAGTACGAGTCATTGAAAAATATGCAATTCAGGCTAATTTAATCCACGAGTGAAAGTGTCAGACGGGAGGGTTACGGGATAAAGCGTGTAGCATTTGACTGGCCATATGATCTCAACATTTGATCCCTATGAGGCTGTGTATGCCAGGTAAAATAAAACCACTTTTAGTAGGGTACTGATATGACTGGAGTCTTCATCTCATGGGAATAATAACAACAGCAAACTGTTTGGGAGCGACACAAGAGTGAGTCACTCAGACTGAGTGAACTTTCCTTTAAAGGTGCCCTAGAATCAAAAATGGAATTTACCTCGGCATAGTTGAATAACAAGAGTTCAGTACATGGAAATGACATACAGTGAGTCTCAAACAAAATTGTTTCCTCCTTCTTATATGAATCTCATTTGTTTAAAAGACCTCCGAAGAACAGACGAATCTCAACATAACACCGACTGTTACGTAACAGTCGGGATCATTAATATGTACGCCCCCAATATTTGCATATGCCAGCTCATGTTCAAGGCATTAGACAAGGGCAGCCAGTATTAACGTCTGGATCTGTGCACAGCTGAATCATCAGACTAGGTAAGGAAGCAAGATCAATAGCGAAAAATGGCAGATGGAGCAATAATAACTGACATGATCCATGATAACATGATATTTTTAGTGATATTTGTAAATTGTCTTTCTAAATGTTTCGTTAGCATGTTGCTAATGTAGTGTTAAATGTGGTTAAAGTTACCATCGTTTCTTCCTGTATTCACGGAGACAAGAGCCGTCGCTATTTTCATTTTTAAACACTTGCAGTCTGGATAATTCATAAACACAACTTCATTCTTTATAAATCTCTCCAACAGTGTGTAATGTTAGCTTTAGCCACGGAGCACCATCAAACTCATTCAGAATTAAATGTAAACATCCAAATAAATACTATACTCACATGATCCGAAGCATGCATACAGCATGCATGACGAACACTTTGTAAAGATCCATTTTGAGGATTATATTAGCTGTGTGAACTTTGTTTATGCACTGTATTGTAGTCGAGAGCTCGGGGGGCGGGGAGCACGAGATTTAAAGGGGCCGCAGCCTGAATCGGCGCATATTTAATGATGCCCCAAAATAGGCAGTTAAAAAAATTAATAAAAAAAAATCTATTCGGGTATTTTGAGCTGAAACTTCACAGACACATTCAGGAGACACCTTAGACTTATATTACATCTTTTGAAAACACGTTCTACGGCACCTTTAAACAACTGGTGTGGGATCAGCACATATAGTTATTTCAGAGCTGATAATTAGGCCACATTTATTATTAGATTTTTATTTAACATGGAAATCACAGTTACATTGGTCGAACCATATGCATTTGTTTGAGTGTTTTAGCACACATGCTAATTTAACTCTTGTTCATTCTTTACACAGTTTCAGACAGAACCAGATGAAAGGTGTATTTGGATGGCTAACCTTCAAAGAAACAGCTTTTTTTTAATTTTTATAATTTATACTTACAAATACAGTTGTAGGTGTATGTTAAAATCCTACTTGAGCAGAACCATAATTTACCCCCACTGAATAAACCTAAGCTTGAATAAACAAGCGTTTACAGCAGAACTGAACGCTTTTTATTCAGCACCACTAAACATTTAGTTTGAAATTTGATCAAATTTCTGACCCTGACTCATATTTAGAGGAGAAAAAAAGAGTGTAAGTGGATTTCTGAGAGATTTTTGAAGAGTTTAAGACTTTAAGATCTTTTAACAGATTTTGTTGTCGGTAATGACAGAGATTGTTAAACGAGTGCTGTTTGTGAAGGTGACGGGTCATCTCATTCATCCACAATTGATTTGGTACAAACAGCCAAAATCTTTATTTTTTTTAGCCATCACAAGGCTTATTTATTTTATGCTAATATGCTAATGAGATTTTTTAAATGAAATGATCAGTTCAGTTTTGATTAACACTGTGAAGAAGAGTTAGGCCAGAAATGTATGTAAACTAAGGGTCCGTTTACGTTACATAATTTTCAACTAAAAATGGAAAACTTTTTATGCATTTTGGCCGTTCATTTGCACGACAATGGCGTTTTTGCGGCCTGAAAATGCAAGCTTTTGAAATCTGGTTTCAAAGTGCAGTGTTTTTGAAAACGATACGTTATACTCTCCATGTAAACTACAAAAAAATGGACTTCATGCGCATGCGTATTACGTGTTCAGTCTATATGTGCATAGTGTTTCTTTATAATAATGACATTAAAGCTGGCTCTATTTGACTTTATGAATCACCCATAGTTCACTCTGAGCAGGGTCTTTGTTTCAGACAGACAGCTACAATAATGTACAGTAAATTAAAAATGTTTTTGAACATTAAAGCATGTAAATCTATTAAAGTGACATCGCCAACTACTGGCCTGGCAGCAGAATACAGCGTTTTAGTCGTTTTCGTGGATCCCTGATTCCCTGTGAACGGGGATAGTTTTTGACAAAAAAAGTAAAACTTTTCAATTTTTAGTACATCATTGTCGTGTAAACGTACCTTAAACACAAATGTGAATGCTTGACCAAAGCATTGTAAGTGTTTGGTCCTGCTGAACAGTCAAAGACTTTAAAAATCAAGTACACTTTAGCATAGTTTTAAAAAGAGTAATTATTATAGAAAAAATTATATACTTTATAGAATATACCTAAGACATACTTAAGTGAAAACTGAATGTAATGTTTTTGGACACTTAATTGCATGTTAACTGGAATTAAATGAAAATGTATTATAGTTTAAATTGATATTAAATGCAATTAGCTGAACTTTAGAGTGCTTTTTTGACACACTGGAGTGCATTTTTTATATGTTATTTCATAATTACTTCTAATGTCTTTGAAATATGCATTATAACAAGCATTTAATGTTTTTCCATTGAGACTTGTGTCATGTAAACATCACAATTAGTGAACCTCTTTAGAGCGCAACAAAAAAACTATTAAAGCAATGATTTAAATCTAACTTTAAAGTAATTTTAATGTGACATAATTAAGTGTTTAGAAACATGAGAGTGTACTCTTTTTAAGTTTACTCTTTAAGACCTTTTTAATTAATATTATCTGCAAGTACAGTTCTTTAAAAAAATACAAGTGCACATTCAATACAATTAAACACCCTTCTTTTTCACAATGGGATGCACTCAGTAATTTACCTCATTAAAAATTGGATGTGTTATTATTCAGCTAACTATAAGCATATCGACTTTAACTTGTCTGTCATAGTTGACCTGAAAGAGCACTGACCATAGGAGGAGGCAGTTTATGTTAGTGGTTGAATATATGGAAGCAGTAACAAGAGTTGAGAGATATAGGCAGAAGATGAGATTTTAAGTGAATAATGACTTAAGGCTTTTCCTTTACACAAGACTGAACGAACTGGGTTAATTGAAAAAACTGGATGAAAGATTCATACTCACAGATCTAACTGCCTGTTTGAGTGATTCATTTGCTGAAAATGAGATTTGAGCATTTATTGAACATTAAACTGAACCATGAAATGTCTTCATTTTTAAATAAGCTTATCCACAGGATAACATACATTAATAATCAGCTGATTGATCAATGATTGTGATGAATAATAAAAAAGGAAGGAAACAGTTGACTTGAGGTTTCTGCATCAAGAACAAAGGAAATAGTAAGAGCTAAGGTTACGGTGAAGTACTTACAATGGTGCCAAATTTTGGAGGGTTTAAAAGCAAAAATGTAAAGCTGATAATTTTATAAAAGCACTTACATTCTTCAGATTCAAACGTCTGTATTATTTGAGCTGTAAAGCTGTTTTTGTATGAAATGTTGCTTCAAGCGATTCTTTGCATTACCAGGAAAAGAAAGAACCCGCTTATTCAGGAATGAACCCTCTTATTATGAAGTATTATCTCTTTTTTTCATGGTATAAGGTTGTTGAGTTGCTGTATGTCTGGAAATTAAAAAGGTACGTGATGTTGGATCCTTCAGATCCTTTGTCAGACAGAGAAAAACCCACATATTCCTTTTTTGTTTAAAGCATCAATGCATGGGAACTTTTCTAAAGAACGATAGACTAATTCTTAAAAATTAATAATATTCTCCTAAAAGAATTTTCCAAAACATCAGGCAATAAAACCATTTTTGTAACTTAGAAAGATAAAGATGTGCCTTTGTCCAATATTCATAAAACCTTACAAAGATTCCTCCATCTGGTTGATTCCTGAAGGCAAAGTAGATGTTTCCTTCACTGCCTACGATATCTCATAATCTTTTTCATGCATTTTGATAGATGACTGAAAGAATAAAATTGTTTTCTGACAGAGCAGTTTTTAAGCTTTTGATATATTACTGACAAATTACCACTGTAGTCATTACAGATTCATTTGGTTCAGTCTTAAAGCTCAAAACTTGAGTTTGCTCCAACTGCATACAAAATACATAGTGGTTGTATAGTACAAGTTCTGTAGTATAAGTTCTGACTCAAACTGACTTACACAGTAACTTATAACTTATAAGTGGAAATAACTGACTCCGGTGACCGCTTCGCGTCGTGGCCACATTACCACCTTGGGTGTGCATTATTTTCTAATAATTCAATGGTCCGTCGTCAATTATTCCTTACTTATACTACGGGGCTGTTGAATGTTTGATTCTGATTGGTTGATGAACATTCTAAGTTGTGCAATTATTTTCCAGTAAACTCACGGCTAAAGTAGTTCCTGTCAGGTCTTGACCGCATTACAGTTATCACTTCGCCAAATGATTTCAGTTATTTCAAAGATAGGCCACGGGAGAGGATTTGTGAATGGAGTTGAAGGGACGTAACTGCACTGGTAGGTCATGTGTAGGGCTGCAAAATTCCAGGAATTTTCAAAGCTGGAAACTTTCCATGGGAATTATTGGGAATATATGGGAATTAACGGGAATTCATGGGAATAAACAGGGAAAATTGTATGTTAGCCTTTAACAGGGAACTTAAATGTAGTTGAAAAAAAAACATCTTGCAGCATAATCTTGGTTAAAACAACCAGATTTAATGCAATTTTTATTTTTACCATGCACATTCCTCAATCACATTCACACAGCACACTACTTACTGCAGGGCTATTGAGGCCACACCCCCTGCATACACTGTGCATTCCTCCATAACGTACACATTTGATCAAAAATAC
Organism: Anabarilius grahami; assembly: GCA_003731715.1. NCBI lineage: Eukaryota > Metazoa > Chordata > Actinopteri > Cypriniformes > Xenocyprididae > Anabarilius > Anabarilius grahami. The sequence goes on along the minus strand of RJVU01046259.1, from coordinate 4,282,229 downwards.
AGGAAAAAAAAAACATAATATTGTGAAATATTATTACAATTTAAAATGATGGTTTTCTATTTTAATTAAATACATAAAAATATAATTTATTTCTGTGATCAAAGCTGAATTTTTTTAAAGAAATTAATAATTTTGTTCAGCAAGGATTTGTAAAATTGATGAAAAGTGATTGTCTTGTATTGTTAGAAAATATTTCAATTTTGAATAAATGCTGTTCTTTTAAACTTCTTATTCATCAATAAATCCTGAAAAATGCATCACAGGTTTCAAAAAAATATTAAGCAGCACAACTGTTTCCAACATTGATAACTGAGTATCAAATCAGCATATTAGAATGATTTCTAAAGGATCATGTGACACTGAAATAAATATCACTAATGATAAAAATAATTAAATAAACAATAATGTTATTTCATGTTATGACAAAACAAAATGTTAATTTATATGTTTGTATATGATACATTTGATATAAATTTATATAAAATTAATATAGAAATGTATATAAATTTCTCAAAATTTCCAATTAATTCCCATAAATTCCTGTTAAGTTTCCAAATTGGAATATTTAAAAAAATTCCCCAGGTTAAGTTCCCGTGGAAAGTTTCCAGAAATTTACCTGGAAACTTTCCGCCCCTTTGCAACCCTAGTCATAGAGGAGGAGAAATATATCGCAAACTCGACTTTTTCTTGACCCAAGAAATATAAAAATGTGTTATCTCATTCAGCCAAAGGACGAGTGGTACAGTTGTAGAAACTTCAAATATGAGAGGAGAATGCAAGTTTCCCACTGACATTTTGAAATACCCTGGGGTTTTTAATGCTTTATTTAACATCACAACTCACATAATAAACAGAATACTCTGAGTGAAATACATTGTTTGCATTTTGACGTCACCACTGGGGAATAAACTGTTTTTTGGTAGTTATCAGCGTATTGGTGTGCATGTAAACGTGCTCAATGCCAATAAAGAACTATTATTTTTAATAGTGTGAGTAAGACATTTTAAGAAGCCTTATTTGTAGATGGTTAGATGTTCATTTGGATGCCAGTCTGAAACAAGCAGCCTTCAGAAGTGTATCTTCATACAAAGCTACTGACTGACAACACAAATGATGTACAAATGCACTCGCCGTCTGTTTCGGAGTCGGACGTACTCATTTGCTGCCCAGCTATGAGGAGGAGGAGGCTGCATGCAGTGAACACTTCTGTGATGTACTGTGCTAACAGAACTTTTAAAGTGATTTGAGACAGACTGAAGAGCGTCTCCATGGATATTAACAAGCCTTTTTTTAAAAACGTTCACACGTCTGTGAGAGTGAGAAAAGGCTGGAGATTGGCACAGTTTGTGATTACGTTGATAAAAATAAGTGTGTATGTGTGTGTGTGTGCGCGTGTACCTGTGTGTATGCGTATGTGTTTGTGATAGTGTGTGTGTTAGTCTAGAGACTGGCTGTGACAGGCCAGGTTTGGCTAACATACAGGAGGCAGATGGCCTATTTAAAATGGAAAGGACTTCACCGGCGGGCCAAGTAAACTGATGTTCACCCTCCATGATTAGCCTCTCAAAACCATCAGCCTATCAGATCCAGACCACCGAGCGTTTCACGTCTCACACACTCACATCAACACTCCAGTGTGGAGCTTAACTTTACAATATAGTTAGGATGCACTGATATTGAAATTTTGGTTGATATGGTAACTGATTTTGTGAAGTAAATGACCTTGTGAAGTCAGCCTTCACACTAAATCACCAATGTATAACTTTAAATGCTATATGACACCAGATAATAAAGCATTAGATGCGAAGTATGGAAAACTCTTTAACCCTATAAAGCCTACTATATCATATTTGATAAACGCATTTATATATATTAGAAACATGATCAAAACTTGTACACAATCTACTACAAGCCTTCTGTCTGATTGATAGTTTACACTTTTTAGTGAGGAAAAGTCCTTTTAATATAGTTAATATAAACATCCATCTTTAGGTGGTTCATGTGTCTTAGCTGTGAAATCTTTACCTATTTTTATTTATTAGGGCTGGGTAAAAAATATTGAAATCTCGATTTTAATCGATTCTCATTTTTACGAACCGATATCGATTCTTAAATCCCAAGAATCGATTAGTCTGTTTTCAGTTGATGAATGAGCAGAATATGTTGCGCCTCCCATCCAATAAATCGCAATCATCTTTGTGCTTTGTTACTTTTGATATGATGCAAAGTCTCAGATTTCAAATGACGTCCATCTTATTATGAGATTCAAAAGATTAAAAAAATAAATACCGTTTTGGTGCTGTTTAATGTGATGTGACAGATCGCTTTAGCGCCTCAGTTAAAGAGAAGCGGCAGCACGAGCGCATGTGAACATCCTCTCCTCCGCTTTAATACCAGTTACAGCGCGAAATAAACATGACTAAACATCTGAAGGTATGTTAAAATATACAGTACAACTTACCGAAATCCGTATCATGTCTCGTGTAATCGCTCAATCAGTGTTTCAACCTCGGAAAGACTCAATAAAACAGCTTGTAAACAATTATTGTCACGTAACGTCACATTTACCTCAAAAAAACATATTCAGTGACCATAAACTCATTAGTCAGCTAGAAAAGTGTACTCTAGAAAGCAACATTCTGATAAATATAGCTATGCACCGTTACATATTCATTATAATTTTTAATGTTCTTCAATATTTAATGCATGTTTGAATAAATCAGTTATGACAGCCACGATTTAAATGTTTATATTTAAAAAAAACCCCGAATTGGAGTAGAAATATGATTATGTAATTCTAAATTTTATTTAGACCTATAATAAAAACATCATTGAGTGTAATTTAAGTGTTTGTATATAAATAAGTTAATTTAACCTTTAATATTATCATAGTAGTACCAACTGACTTGCATGTGTAGTTTACACCATTAGTTGAGATTTTTTACCTCTAGAAAATTTGCCATGTACTGTAACTGAAATACTATAGGATATATAGTGTGACAACTGATATTTATATGCATTTTATGTAAGTTTAGTCTGTTATACTGTTATAAAGATCTCATTGATTTACATTACAATCACAATTTCATCTTACTTTTTGACCATATAGATATCAGCAGCTGCACCAAATTGCATATTTTTGATCAGTTTGGTCCTCTGGATGAAATTGAGCTGTTTTTTCTTCTATGAGCTCCATATTTTATGAGCCGTAAAAGCCTGGGCCCATATTCATAAAAAAATCTTACTGCAAAGAATAGCTCCTAGTGACAAAACTCTATAAAAGTAATTCAGAAAGCGTCTTAACCCTTAAAAGTCGTCTTAAGGTCCAAAATAGTTATGAGTACAGATGAGGACTTTTAAGAGGCTTAAGAGTTTCTTTAGCAGTGGAGAAAATGGACGAAACGCGAAGAGGGAGAAGAAATGTGTTGCACACAATGCATGACAGTGAGTTAATAAGACACTACACATTAGATTGCGCAGGGATCATGTTTGTGACCGATCTTATTACAGACACGCTAATATCTCCGACACAGCGCAGAAATGCCATAGTGCCTGAAATGGAAGTAATCACTACATTAACATATTTATATAAAATGCAACTGTGCAGCCGTGATGATTTGGGTCTGTCACAACTTTCTATAAGCAAAGTGATCACACAATTACAGCACTTTCAGAACCTCTTATTGTGTCGTTGTTCATTTCCTATCAAATACGTTAAGGATGACATTAACAGAAATGAAAAAAAAAAGTATATATATACATAATATATACTGTATAATGTGTGTGCGCGTGTGTGTGTGAGTACAGTGAAACAGGAAAAAAAGTTGAAAAATTATGTTTGAAACCTGGCAAACAAAAGATTTTGCTTGAATTTTCCCAAAAAAAAAGCTTTGATATCATGCGCTTCTAATTTTTACCTTAACATATTACTTAAAAAATATACAGAGCATTCAGAAAGTTTCATTTTTTCCACATTTTGTTATGTAAAAAACTTTACGACATGTAGCAATTTTCTAACAGCTCTTGTTTGTTAAACTTCTCATTTGCAGTTAGTTATTATCCGTTTGGTTCATGAAAAGAAACTTTACCAAAAACATCATGGATGCAAAAGGCAAATTTGTTCTCCATGAGAAGCGTGTAAAATTAGATGTCTCCAGCACAAATTGAGAAACAGTGGCGAGCTTTCTTATTTTAAAAATGTATACGCTGTTGCTAAGCAGTCAAAGTGTTAACCCATCCCTAAACTGAGCCATAAAAAATAACCTGCATGCAAAATTTCACACGTGGATGAAGTTATAGCAAGAAAAGAAAGAAAAGACACTAAGCTGCCTAGATCCCTTACAAACATGACTGGATAATACCAAAATGGTCTCCAAAATACAGTATTATGCATCCCAAAATGCAGGTTTGTATATTTTTGAGAGACAGAAGGAAAAACAAGAAAGAGCGAGCGAGCGAGAGAGAATAAAGATGAGAGTGAGAAATGACTGCAGGGAGAAGAAGAGAAGGAGAGAGTGGATTCACTACTCACTGAAGTCACAAGCATGATGTAACCGTGACTGAGAGATAGACTTTCACATTGATCCTGTCCATTGACAAACTGTAGCATGTGTGTGTGTGTGTGTGTGTGTGTGTGTCTGCATACTCGTCTACTCTGAAGGTCTCTGAGTTCATTTGTTCCTCACATCCATCATACTCTTTGCTCTTGGTCACTGAAACAATAACAACTTTTCTCTTCTGTAGGAAAGAAACTGAACTAATTGAATCTTAAAGTTGGAATGAACCAAAAATTGCAATGTCTTTAGTTCCCTGTTGTGAAGTATATCCAAGTGAAGCGGCTTTTCAAATGAGAAAGAAATACTGAATTTTGTCTGTCAGGAATTGACTGGATCGTTAGATCATTGTTGTTTGCTAATTAAAAAAAATAAAAATAAAAATGATGTGCACGGATAAATAATTTAAAATGATTACTGCAACATTAAATCCAAAAATAAGAATTGTTGATTTTGATTTCATGGTGGCTTTGTGACTGAATTGTTTTTGCTAGACAACAATGACATTAAATGGAGAGCAAATAGAGACCTTTGCCTCAGTCTTTTGAAAGATTGAGTTTGAATAGTTTGTATAAACACAATAAGGCTATGAAAGCGAGTGAGTAGATGAGTTTACCTGTTCAATGCAAGGGCGTAACCATGTCTTGAACACTGGGGGGACCAAAGTTTTTTTTTTCTTTGCACGTGTGTGTGTGTAGTTATTGGTCTTTTTATTTAAAATAATTAAATAATTATAGGATTAAAAGGGAATAAAGAAAAAGAAAGAATAATGTAGTTATTAAGCAATCAATTTTAACTATTTGAAAATAATATTTTATTTTAAAATATGCATATTCACTCTTATTCATAGCCTATGTCTACTATGTAAAAAACGCAAAACATTTCTTGTCTCTTCACATTAAATTAGTATTAATTACATGAATCATGTAAATAATAGCATAGCCTAGGGTCAATTCAAGACGGTGACATTTCATTAAAAAAAGTTGAACAGTTTGCATTACTTGAGGATATTGCCGTAAAACAGTTGTCAAATATTAAATGTTTAGCTACTTGGATTTTACCACACACTCTTTCAACATTAAATCTGAAGTGTTGCATTGGAATTCGCACTCGTCTTCTGTGAACTCTAAGGCCCGCCTCCTTTGATGTGATTGGCCAACTCGATCATTTTGACATTGATGAGCACTGTTAGACTGCTGAGGCTAAAAATGTAACTTTTAAAACTTCTTGTCATCCTTATAACAAACAAAGTGGTATGTAATGGAGTACAGCAGAGCAGCATCAAGATTATCAAATATTGGGGGGGACTTGCGGCCCTGGTTCAATGTGATGATGTTAGACAACCTCTGTTGTGTCTTTTAGACACATAAAAGCTTTAAAAATCAGAAGGGTGTATTACTGAGGTATTTTATGTTGTAGAATTGCCTAAAATATGAAAATATCTTGAGCTTGTGTTCACCACAGATCTTATTTCAGGATTTAACAAAAAAAAACAAAAAACAAATTGACTTCAGGACGATGGAACCAGAAGTGCTAAAATGCAAACTCCCATTCCCATTTCCGGGTTATGGCCTTCAAAAATATGTCATTCCTGCAGCACTCTATTTATAACACTTTTAATTTATTTAAAATGCATAATTTTATAATGAAATTTGTTTAATTTTTCAATTTTATGTGAGATGAAAGAGTTCAGAGCAAACTCTGAGCAATGCAATTTTCCTTTAATTGGTCAATTCTAATTCAGTCCCGGCACATCATCCTATAACTATATCCCCTCTTCTAGAAATGATGTTTAACAAAATTCGGGTGGAGCACGTTTGGAAAATTAACCTAATTAACGGAGGGAAGCTTATTCAGTTAATCAGCTCAATTAGCATCAGGAGGTATATATACAGCAGACATACCTCCGTTCTATGACAGTTTTCCAGCATCCCTCCACCACCCCATCTCCTCATTTATAACTATTCCTATCCCAAACCTGGGATGGGGGATGTACTGGGGCCTAATTCCGAGCTCGGAGCCCTCCCCTTCAGACAGCACGCCAAATACCCATAACCTTTACTCTATTTAATTATATGTAAGGGTGAACTCATGAAATCACTCTTTGGTTGTCTTCTAAGGGAGCGCAATAACTTAAATGGCACCTCATAAGTAAATGGTTTGGAGCACTCTACATAGACAACATCTTCTCCACCATCTTGGCTGGATTTTTTTTTTTCTCCATTAAGCTCATTGCAGTGCATTCTGGGATTGCTTTTCTCTTTATACATGCGATGCTGCCTTAAAATGCACACAAAAATATTTTGGAAAAGCCTCTGTGACAGGCTTTAGAACAGAGTCCGCATCTTAACATTTTCTGTTAAGTTTTCTAATTCATATTCTTGCTTTTCTCTCTGCCCTCTTTGTACGTTCTCTCTCCCCTCTCCTTTCTCGCTCATTATAGCGTGTTTAGATGAATAATACATGCACAAGAGATGTAAGTTGGTGAATGTCAGCAGCTGTGCTGATCTGTGCCATGTCCAGCGTCGTTCAAACACAAGACAGCTTCCCTTTGAGCTGAGCGAGGGTTTTAGTAAGCTAGTCTGCACCTAAACATGGCTGTTAGTTTTTCTAAAATGAGAACTATGGGTACAGACTAAAGCAAAATAATTTTTTAGGTAGCAGAGCATTGTATATTTAGCTACCACCTCCAAGTGTGTGTGTGTGTGTGTGATTGTGTGTGGCCATGTTCAGAATTCAAGCTTACTACTTACACAGTACTGCACAGGATACACTGTACACTTCCTATTACTGTTTAAAAATAGTATATGAGACAGCAGGCATTATGCAATGATAAATGGTTCAAACAATAGTTTGTCACCTAAGGTTGCATGATTAATCGTTGAAAGATCACGATCGTGATCTTATTCCTAAATGACAGCGATTCGGCTTTGTCTATTAAACCTTTGACAAGTACGATCACAGCAAACATTCAAATCTGTGTTGGCACTGCCGCTGATCCAGAGAGAGGCGTTGTCATGTATAGGTATTAAAACATTTTTTCAGCTGCACACAGTATCATTATTTCTGTGTTACATTAATTAAATTATCACAGAAGTACTGGGATAAAAGTTTATAGTTCGGATATAAACACTGATGTCTACGGTAGCAATCAAAATAGAGTAAATCACCTTCTGAAAGTGACTTGATTCTTCAAATAAAGATTCACTCTAAAAAATGCTGGGTTAAAAACAAACCAAGTTGGGTTGAAAATGGACAAACTCAGCGATTGGGTTAAATGTCTATTGTTTAAAAATTAGTATGTCAGGCTTAAAATGAACCCAAAAGTAAGACACATAATTACTAGAATCAACAATAATAATCAAAAGGTGAACATTTATTAATAATCAATTTAATAAATGTTTATAGTTTCATTATTATTCATTAAACTTATTAATAAATGTTCATTTATTAAACATATTAATGAATGTTAATTTCCAACCTATTTTGGGTTCATTTTAAGCAAGCAATACAGTAATTTTTAAACAATAGTTGATTATTCAAACATGGATTATATCGAAGAACATTAAAAATTATATTGAATATGTATAATGGTGCATAGCTATATTTATCAGAATGCTGCTTTCTAGAGTACACTTTTCTAGCTGACTAATGAGTTTATGGTCACTGAATATGTTTTTCTGAGGTAAATGTGACGTTACGTGACAATAATTGTTTACAAGCTGTTTTATTGATGTCTTTCCGAGGTTGAAACACTGATTGAGCGATTACACGAGACATGATACGGATTTCGGTAAGTTGTACTGTATATTTTAACATACCTTCAGATGTTTAGTCATGTTTATTTCGCGCTGTAACTGGTATTAAAGCGGAGGAGAGGATGTTCACATGCGCTCGTGCTGCCGCTTCTCTTTAACTGAGGCACTGAAGCGATCTGTCACGTCACATTAAACAGCGCCAAAACTGTATTTATTTTTTGAATCTCATAATAAGATGGACGTCATTTGAAATCTGAGACTCTGTTTCATATCAAAAGTAACAAAGCACAAAGATTATTGCGATTTATTGGATGGGAGGCGCTACATATTCTGCTCATTCATCAACTGAAAACAGACTAATCGATTCTTGGGATTTAAGAATCGATATCGGTTCGTAAAAATGAGAATCGATTAAAATCGAGAAATCAATATTTTTTACCCAGCCCTATTAATTATGGTAGGTTTGTGGATTATTTTTCCATTTTTATTTTGAATAATAAGCACAGTCTAAAAAATGCTGGGTAAAAAACAACCCCTCCTGGGGTGTGTTTCCCAAAAGCATTGTTAGCCAACTAACATCGCAAGTTCCGTCGTTACTTACATAGTTCAACGATTTGGTGTTTCCCGAAACCACAGTTCAATTCGCAAACTGCATCGCAAACTTGTGTGGTTGGAACGAAAGCTCTCGAGCTGTGGTTAGAAGCATAGTTTCTTGTTTTTATGACATGTGGGCTTAATAAATCCTTATCTTGAGCAAAATAAGCAAGCTGACATTATATTTTAGTTTGTCAAGAGATTTAAAGCACCGTTTTTGAAGAGTGCGCATGTGCGTACGTGCTCTAGTACGTAAGAACAAGCATTTGATTTAATCTGGAAATAAAGCAAAATAACTGAGAAAAATGAGAATTAGTCCTCTAATGCCATGTCCGTAATTTATAGCAGAAATTCTAGCATTAATTCGATCTCAAACGGATTCATTTAAAGAAGTTATTACTCACCACCTGTGTGACGTCATTCACCAACGTGGTTGAATGACAAGTTTGTGACAATACGGTTTCGGGAAACAGTCGTGACTAGCTAGTTGATTTGTTCAACGATGCATCGTACTATGGTAGTTCAGCAGCGAGTTACATCGTTGTTCGGGAAACGCACCCCTGCTGGGTAGTTTTTAACTCAACTATTGTTTAAAAATGACTGTATTGCTTAAAATGAACCCAAAATATGTTGGAAATTAACATTTATTAATAAGTTTAATGAACAATAATTAAACAATAAACATTTATTAAATTGCTTATTAATAAATGTTAACCTTTTGATTATTATTGTTGATTCTAGTAATTATGTGTCTTATTTTTAATTTCCAACATATTTTGGGTTCATTTTAAGCCAGCCATATTGTAATTTTTAATCAACAGTTGAGTTAAATAAAACTACCCAGCAGGCTGGGCAAACATTTAACCCAACCACTGGGTCAAAACAACCCAATCGCTGGGTTTGTCCATTTTCAACCCAACTTTATTTTTAACCCACATTTTTTTAGAGTGTACAGCAAAAGGTTTTTATGCAGACATTTTTACACAAATTTGAATTAAAATTAGAAAATGGCAGTCCAATGAAATAATGAGCCAAAATGAGCTATTACTGTAAAATTGTGTCTGTAAGTGTTTGTGATTCATTTGTCTCACTTGAAATGAAAAGTCACGTCGAGCGCATTGCATTATGGGATAATGTTGTATATTGCACATTTTGGCAAATGTAGTGCTTGTCTGGATATTCTGCATGCTGTGCACAGTATACATACTACATCCCAAAGAAACAGAGTAGTATGTTAGTATGCTATTCCAAACAAAGCCAGGATGGGTACTGGGGCGTGACATCCTAACGGCTAAAGTCACTTAGGGACTGCTGCAAATCTTAGCCTTTTCATCACACACAACACACACACACACACACACACACACACACCAACGCACAAAATCAAATTGCCTGGGTTAATTATTCATCCATGCCTCCACAGCTCTCAGCTCAGTTTAAGATGACATGTGTGTCATGAAATAGTGTGTCAGAGTTTTTTCCACATGTGTGTACGTGTCAGGGCTTGTTTAAGTAGGATGCGTGTGGGTGAACGCGTGTTGGCCTGTGTGTGTGAGCGAGCGCGTACAGTATACGCAACATGGCCAAGTCTGTAGGCAGCAGCGTGTTGATTCACAATGGAAAGAGTGTGCATGGGCTCGCGCTGCATTTGTGTGAGTGTGTTTGTAAAAGAATCGAACATTAGCTCGTGTTTCGAGACACTTGATATGGTTGTTAGTCATATTGTGTGTGTGTTTGTTTGCATGTGTGATGGTAAAGCTTTCTTTTGTGCAAGATGTTTTCAGATGTGAGAAACAGGCTGTTAGCATGTTGCGCATGTGTTTAGTGTGTGTGCATGAATGTAACACTCTTATAATGTCTCTGATATCATCAGATAAAGTCGAGAGGTCATATTTGATCTCCCCTCAAGGACACCGGTCTCTCTCTCTCTCTTCTTCTCTCTAACTCTATCTGGCAAAATCAGAGATTTATGCTGCCAGTTGTGGCCCTGTATGGGTCCAGGTTGAGCCATCTCTAATCTCCCACAAATTCATTTTTTTATTATTTGATGTTCACACACACATACACGCACGCGCGCACACACACACACACACTTTGGGTTCCCATGTTTTACGCGGACTCTCCACATATGTTATGGATTTTATACTGTACAAACTGTATATTCTATCCCCTAACCCTAAACCTACTCATCACAGAAAACTCTCTGCTATTTTAGATTTTCAAAAAAGATCATTCTGTATGATTCATAAGCTTGTTTCCTCATGGGGACCCCCCCCAAAAAAGTCCCCACGAGGTCAAAAATTAAGTGGTATTACTATAGTTGTGGGGACATTTGGTCCCCATAACGTTGGGAATACCAGGACCACACACACACACACACACACACACACAGGTTTGTTTTGCTATCTTAGTGGGGACTCTCCATAGGCGTAATGGTTTTTATACTGTACAAACTGTATTTTCTATCCCCC
>RJVU01046259.1:4231519-4270493 GCA_003731715.1 Anabarilius grahami | reverse complement strand
GCTGAAGTGCCCTTTTTTCCACCAGAGGGCACTCCTTCCATCTTGGTTATCTCACCATGGACTACATTTCCCACAACCCATTGCCCGGACTCATTATGACTGATTACATCCACCTGTGTCTCATTATTCTTGTTAACCCTGCCTGTGTTTTCTGTCATTCATTGCTGTTTTGTCCAGGATCACACTGCATTTCTGAGCTCTTTCTTTTTGGTTACCTGTGTTTTTGGATTTGACTTTTTGCCTGGTTTCCTGTATTTACCTGTTTACCTGTGTCTTGGACCTTGTTTTTATTTGGACTATTTGCCCATTTGTTTGACCCATCGCCTGTTTTATGGATTATGATTGTGCTACCCTCAAATAAAGCTGTGTTTTGGATCTTCAACCTGTGCTTCAGAGCTGTATGTGACATATGTATGATTTTAAATTGATAATTGTTTATATTGTAATGCCCATGTAACTGAAGTACTGACAGATTTTGTCTTCCTTATTGTGACGTATATCTGAGTAAAAGGGATTATTGGAAAAGAAAAAATGTAGATTCTATGCATCTGTTGGTGACTGGATGTGTGTGTTGTGCTCAAAAACGTAGGCATATGAACATGTGGTTGTAGGGGCGGAGCTTAAACTGATGAAATGATTGGCGAAGTCCTGCATAAGTCTGATCTTTTCACTGGAAGATCAAGTTATTAAATTTTATGTGGTCAAAAACATAAAAAAATAAAAACACATGCACAGATGAATTGTTCACAACCCTAACTCACACTCTAACCAAAATAGATACCACAGGGGTATCATTGCTGCGTTCAAAACTCTAATTCTGCACTCAAAATCTCCTGGGACGTTTCCATTTACAAGTTTGGAAGTCGTAATTACACCATGATGTGAGTTCAATTGATTTTGGTCAGAAATAACAGACTTGGTGGGCAATGTCATATTTCTAAATGAGTATTATATTGGCAAGCTTTATCACAATTTTTTTCATTAGAATTACTCTGACTAAACAGTGCAGTCAACATTCACAATTATTTCAAAACAGACTTCCTTGATTAACCATCTTTACCAAGTTTTGATGATGAACAGCATCAACCAGCATTATCCAGCCAGCTACGTTAATGCTAAACTGTCTAAACTGACATTTTAAGTAGGGTGACACTACCAACTCTGAAAGAAATGCTGCCTTCAAGTCTTCCTGGGAAGTTCTTACATGTTTGGAAGTTGTAATTACAGTATTATATAAGTTCAAGTTATTTGATTTGGGGGAAAAATGGACAGTACAGGCAGATGAAGAGAAAAGGATGTGCTTTAGGATTGTAATTGATGCTTTATCTATATATTGTAAATATATGTAATTTTATCATGATCATGCTGCTCCAGAGAATGACAGGAAGTCTGGTAAACTGACAGTAAATATTCTGTAAAGCTTTATAGCTGATTTGAGTTCAATTGATTTTGATCTGAAACATTGGATACATTGAGAAATTTCATATTTCTTTTCCTCTTTTCCACATACTAGCAAAAACAGGAACAAAGTGAAGAGCTGCGCATTCAGACTGCTCTTTTATGTTGATCCATTTTATCATCGCTGGAGCTGCCATTGTTGAGCTGCCACAGAGACTGATGGGAAATGTAGTTTTGCAAAACTCCAAAAACATATCTATACAGTTCACTGCAGTTTTCAGCTGAATTTAACACTTGTTGCAGAAAAGCACCAACAACTTTTGTTCCAGTTCACAAATTACGATTACAGGGGCTGTTCATCTAATAATAATTAAAATAATTAGAAAAGTAATTAAAAATAAAATTGATTTTTGTACGGTTCCTTGCACTCTACGATATTATAACCTCAAATGCTTTTACCATATAGTGCATATTTTTTATAAACATTTATAACAATGCATAACCAGATCCATATGTGCGGCTTTTCAGACAGTAAACTTGTTCGGTAGCTCACCCGGTACAGCATTGCACTTTTGCACTTGCAATGCATTTGGGTACAAGTCCCACTTGTATAAGCAAGCTAAAATGTAAACTCACTGGACATTTAATTGCTGCAATACATACAAAAATATATAACGCTGTGAGGTTAACGTTCATCAGTTTTTATTTTGATAGTGTTGTAAAACATGCAAGAAGTAATATAGCGTATTGTTCAGAATATAAGACGATGCTTTTTCTTAGAAATACATCTGAAAAAATGGGTTCGTCTTATATTCAGGGTCTACTCTAGACTTTTACATGTCACTAATACATCCACAACAATAGGTGGCGCCAAATACGTGTAAAATGAGTGTGCCAATAAATACAGTGTGTCAGAGTGTATTTATTGATTTTTATTGATGTTAGAAGATTGCTAGCAGTCAAAGAAAAACTTTCCATCTGAAGGCTGATTTATACTTCTGTGTCGGATCTATGCCGTAGCCTCTGCGCCTTAGGCTACGCGTCGGTTTTCATTTATACTTATGCGTCGTTGTCCGCGTCGACGTGCAATTACACGTGCAGGGAGAGGTTCTAGCAGACAGACCAATCATAGCGCTTGCGGTCCACATAGAATTGACACATTGTTACATTTTTGGAGAGGTGCACGTCAGGTATGGAACACCAGGAAGCTCTTATGGAAGGCCAAAAGGTTAAAAAACGGAATTTTATTTCACACGTTAAATACATGTTGAATACGCTTATTTAACGTGCTGATTTTTCATGTGCAAACAACACATATTTAACGCGTGAAATATGTGTTAAATATACGCGTGAAATACATGTATTTTACTTGTTGTTGGCGTGTTAAAATTCATGTGTTTTTGAACCTTTTGGCCTTCGATAAAGCTTAAATACATGCTACTTTTAACACATAAACAACGCGCAAACAACACGTAGTTGGTGCGTTGTTTGCGCAGAAGTATAAATCAGCCTTATGAGCCACGTGACTCTCACGCTACATGGTTATCACTATGCGACGGATAGCCTAATTGTTATATTGCGCAGGTTATTTTTATAGTATGCCAAAAAGTGTTTATTTTTAAATATGGTTGTTGGTACATTTTTATCAGTATTTACCATACTTTCAATACAAACATTTTTATAATATAAATATGCAATATGAATATTATTTTCAAATAAAAGCATTTTCTTTATAAAAAAAATTATCTTTATAAAATACAAGATTTGGTCTTCAAAAAGCATTTTTCCAAAAGGCACATCTTGAAAAAGACGAGGTCATATCATTTTGCAGAAATGCCACTAGCTAAATAAGTGATATTTTATTGCAAGCTTTAGCACTGTTCTTCCACAGAAGTGCACAAGATGTGTACAATGTAAAACACTCAGTCAAGGCTCAGAATTATGACTTAATTATGATTGATACCAATTAGCTCCCGTCATGATTTTATTAATGCGCACGCTCCCAGCTCGGAAAGTGAGGGCTTAAAAGAAAATCCCCAGTTTCCCACCGGTAATTAAAACACTGTGGTGCCGTTTATGTGTGCTCATCAATATGATCAAGCTAAGCTAAACTACAGGTCACACCCAGTACTCGCACACATGTATGTTGTGTGAGCAAATTCATACACTTCAGTGCTTTGGGCAGTGATGCATAAGGCAGATGTGCTGTCCTCAATGCATCAAGTATTCATTCACATGGTTACCTGACAAACACATGCTAACACACATAGCTTCATTTCGTTGGCAGTTCTCAGTAGAGACGTACTTGTAATAATAATGACCCACCGTTCCCACTCATCTAACAGCCCATCTCTCTTTCATTTATTTCCCTCAATTCTCATCTGCCCATCCTTTCTTTCTTTTCAGTGAGTCTCCTACACGCATACATCAACCTTCAGCACACACATCCACTGCAGAGGTGCATCCTCCATATTCAAACACCACACACGCACACTTTAGACGCATGATCAGTCTTTCTCACGTCCTCTGCTGCAAAATTGATCACACATAAAAAGCTCATTAAAGGAGTCACTCACCCAGACATTAAAATTTTGTAATCATTTACGCATCCTCATGTGGTTGCAAATTAAAATTGAAAAAGGAAAAATGTTTTCAGATGGCTGTTGAGCTCCAAAATGAGAAGTCATGAACATGTGATTACAAAGTGTGGGGAAAAGCTGTCAATTGTTTTGGTGCCAATAATGACAAGGTTATGGGTTGGACTGATAAAATGTGAAAAATTCTATCTATCTATCTATCTATCTATCTATCTATCTATCTATCTATCTATCTATCTATCTATCTATCTATCTATCTATCTATCTATCTATCTATCTATCTATCTATCATGTCATTGCTACAACAATATATTGATATTAGTTTCTTTATGCTTTAAAAAACTTTTAACAAGACTTACTATGTATATAGCTGAGTAAATGTAGAGTGTAAACTGAATTGTTTGGCTTAGGGCAAAGTTTATGCGCAAAATTGTGGGAAGAAAGTGGGAGAAAGGTCATGATTTGGCAGGACACGTTCTCATCTCAACAGGCTTCTGTGTAAGTTCTGTCTAGGCAAGGTGAGACAGGACAGGGCTAACTTTTTTACAACGCAAGCTGCCACTGTCACACCAGGTGGCCCGTCTGGACTTTCCAGAAAGGAAGACTAAAACTGCATCACGGAGGGAGAAAAGCTAAGTTAGATTTGTCCGGTTGTCTTCTCACATGGCAGTTATTAGTGGTGTTTTCTTCTCAAACATTATGAACAGCATCATCAACAACACTCTGACTCTGTTTTTGAGGCAACTGACTGTAAAATTTACAGTTGGCGAGTTATCTGAAACAATTTATACCACAATAGTACACTGGAGTTGAGAAACAAATTCCAATAATGGCATGACAGTCTGAGAAAACAGTGCAGAAGACTCTGAAAAAATAGAGGGAAAAAGCAAACACCAGACGTTAGATATGCAGACAATCCCTTCACGCTTCTTATGCCAGTGCATTGACGAAAATACAGTTGGATATGCTGTAACATTTTTTTTCAGTTAAAGAAAGAGACATTTGACAATAAAGATGATATGCTCAAGGTTGACTCCATGGGACTAAAGGCTAAAAATTGGTGTTTCGATGGTCCACTTTATACATTCTGCTAACAATAACTTGTCATCTAGATGTCAGCTAGCAGTCATTAGAGTATTAGTTGACTGACTTCTTAATATCCGCTAACACTTTATTTTGACGCTCCCCAACAGACATTCTACTGACTATAAGTAACTTTGCAGCTACATGTCAACTTATTCTACTTACCTGAATCCTAACACCTAACCCTAACAGTCTACTAATACTCTAATGAGAGTTAGTTGTAGTTGCAAAGTTACTTATAGTTAGTAGAATGTCTAAAATTGACCGCTGAAATAAAGTGTAACCTGAAAATCAAGTCACAATTCTTAGTTGTTTTAGAATCAGATCAATAGCCTGATATATAAACAACATCTTGAAAACTTACCAGTACCAGTAATTACCAGTAGTCTGGCTCCTCCTTGGTTTCCCAAAAAGACCATTATAGGAGACCAGATAGGTGAAGCTCACAGACCACTGCAACCAGGATTCTCATAAATCAATAAAAAATAATAAATTAATTAAAGGGGTGGTTCAGTGGGTTTTTTCTAGGCTTGATTGTGTTTTTGGGGCACAGTTTAACATGTCTTAATGCTTCATTTTTTTGAAAACGCTGTATTTTTCATATATTTTACCTTTATTCTACACCTCTGTTTCCACTGTCATATGAACGGCTTGTTTGACTTCCTGCTTCTATGAAGCCACTCCCTCCGAAATACGCAATGTGCTCAGATTGGTCAGCAGGTTGGTAGCTGGCCCAGTGTATCGTGATTCGCTGAAGCGTCCGGGAACGCCACGCCCCTTACAATCCGTTGCTTCAGTGGAAATGTAAATAATGGTGTCTATATTGCTGTATCAAACTGAGCCCGAATCAGACCCAGATGAAGCTGCAATCGCGGCTTTTAAAGGACGTTTATGAATGGTATTTCATTTAGTATTTGTGTCAAAGTGTTTATATGCTGTCACTGCTGTTTGTTAGCTTTCAATATACAGTTTTATCCTGATTAAAGCTTTACTGTAGCCGAATACATGACTGAGTAGTAGCATTTTTGTAAAGGTATCGCTTAATTTATAGCATGAACAACTGTTTGTCTATGAACATAGAAGTTTGTTGGTGTTTGTTGGAGAAGTATGCAATAGAATTTAGCTAACTGGCTAGAGAATCAAAAACGAGTTGCTCTTTGTATATGTCCTTGATGCATTAAAAATAGCAACAGAACTATACGTTTAAAAGACATGTACAAACAATAAAACGTACTTAGAGTTTGAAGCCAATAAACAGCAGCTTCTGCTTTTAAAGTGGGAACTGCTTCTTTCATTTATAGCCTTTGTGCAAATCCAGCATTGAACTCGTGTAGATTCTGGAAGCTGTCTTCAGCGCCGCATCCAGTGTAGAAAATATCACTGATAATACTGGGTTCTATATCTTTTGACGCGTCGCGCCGCTCGCGTCCGGTGTACACAGCTCTTCCGCTTCTATTATGCCGCGCCGCATGGCCTCGTCCACTTTGTTGCGTGTTCCCGGGGGCGTGTTTTGCAGGATTTATGATGTCACCAACCCGGGAAGAAGCTCGTTGTAGTCCAAACCGGTCGTTTTTGTAGGCATTAAACTGCCATAACTTTAAAAGACAATATCTCAGTTTGCATTGAGCTTTCAGCGCTGTAACTTTGGAGATACTGTTTATGTTCAAGCAGCAACATTACACACTAACTAAAGTTAAAAAAGTGAAATCGCATTGAACCACCCGTTTAATTAATTTAAAAAAAATGTGCATGTCACCCTTGTACTCAGTTCTTGATCTCTTGATCTTGTACTTTGAACCAACTAGAAAAACTACAAAGGACTACAAAAATGGCACACAGGACAGAAAAAAAACAACAAAAAAGTCCAATTAAAAAAATACACCAAACACAAAGCCAAGGAATACGTAATACTTCTGTGGAACACAAAAGAAGATATTTTGAACAATATTGATAAGTAAAGAGTTTTGGTTCTCATTGACTTTCATTGTATGGACAATATTTTTTTAATGGAAGTCAATGGGAACCTAGTCTCGTGTAGCCAGACCTTCAGACAGCAGAAGGTCTGGACTCCATAGCAGCTTTCAGAGCTTTTCAACCAATCACAGTTTGTTTTGTTCCACGTCATGTTTAGGGGCATGAAAATGTAACGTCGATGTCCCTACAATAACAGACTAGTGTGTAAGACTCTTGTGCAAACTTTACATGCTTCACATACTCCGCGTTTAGTTGATCCTGATAAGTACTCATTATCACAGTTGTAAACACAACGGCTTTCTGCTTCCATGAGGGGGTTTGGCTTCAAGGCATCTTTGTTTCCAGGCGGACTGTTAAAGAACGCAACACACGTCTCCTGGAAATCCTGTGGAATTCAACCAATCAAATGACGAATTCGAAAGTCATGAAGTGTTTCCCATTTTGTGTGCCATACGCATCAGACGTTCATCCAATGGTCTGTGGGCGTGATGTCTGAGACTAATGGGAACCAAACCTGTTTGGTTACAAACATTCTTCAAAATATCATCTTTTGTGTTCAGCAGTAGAAAGAAATGCGTACAGGTTTGGAACGACATGAGGATGAGTAAATAATGACAGAATTTTAATTTCGGGTGGACTATCCCTTTAATGTCCTTTTATTTTTATTAATTTCTTCTTAATTTTTTCATTGTTTTTTTTTACATTTCATTTAAATTTTCACATACTTTTCTATTCTTAAATGACTTTAAAATGGACATTTATGTCGTAATTTTAATACTTATGTCAGCACTTTGAATTGAATTGTCTTAATGTATTAAACTGTGGCTATAAGTGATGCCTAACATGTGTCTCGTTGAGGAGAGATATGTTTTTACCTTTCTAAGCAACCGCTTGACTTTAGCGACTGATGACTCACTGATGATAAAATGTTCAAAAAATAGCATACACTTATAATAGAGGAGGGATCTGAGATGTATCTAGGGACCACAATATCATTGAGGCTCTTTTGACTTGGTCCATTAGCAACCACCCAGAAAACCCTACCATCAGTTTTGGTGACTTTGCACTACCGAGTGTACCAAAATGCCAAAAATGTAAAAAAAAATAAAATAAAATCTAGCCATAATGTTCTATTTAGGTTGTTTACAACCAAAATTTCCATCTCCAGACTGTGGTGTCCTTACCAGAATAGATTTCAAGCACTTCCCATGCAGCTTGGGATCTGACATAACTGAATAGTGTAATGCTCAGCAATTAACAACACGCACACACACACACACACTCACTCACACACACACATTCCGAGTCGATAATTAAGAGATCAGTAGCTTGTGCAGTGAGTTTCAGAGGATGCTGTTGTATTGCTGAGTCACGCACTGCCACTCAGTGGCCCGGTATGGAACTGTAGCATCAGCAATCTGCTTCCCACAATCCACCTGCAATTCACACAACACACTGTGCCTCTCAGGGGCTCATCATTGTCATTCTTTGGTAAGAGATTTCCCCCCAAAACAGCTTAGATAGCAAAGGGACGTGACATGCAGCTAGTGCACAGTCTGTAGCATTGTGTACAATCAAAATATCTGCTGCAGTTTCATCTCATTGTGAGATGAAGGATCTTGTGTTGTGTTTAAGGAAACTGTGTGTGACTGATGATCTGAATACCACATGTGTCTATTTAAAAACATTACACAATTATTGAAGTACTAGAGCACACACACACACACTCAAAAATAATGAGAGAATTAACCTTTGATTTACGTGGTTTGTTTGTTTCTGACTTTTTATCTTCATGTTCCTCTTATGGGTGATGTGAGTTGCCTAGCAACCGAGCCCTCGGGTCCTGATTGTTGCCATGACAACATGGCAGGGTATCATGTAGAGAATAGAGAGAGGGGGGAGAAGGAATGAGAAAGATAGAAATGAGCAAAAAAAAAGAAAAAAAGATATATGAGTGTATTCATATGATAATATTTATGAGAAAGCATGGAGAAAGAACATGATGGAGACGTACTGAGATACATAGAACAGGTAGAGAGAGGAGAATTCATCATATTAAACACAATGAGAGGCGGGAGATGACCTAATCGTAGATAACCAAAAATGTCTGTAAGTGGGCGTACTCATACGTAGATACTCGTAAGTATGACATATTCATAAGCCGTGAGTTACAGGAAATAGCACATCTGAGCTTTTACAAAAGAACCATTACAAATGAGACATGAGAATGAGGAATCTGATTTGTTTCTCAGCTGCCAGACAGTTTAAATGGAGGATGAATGGAGACTTTTGTTGAAGTCTAATGCTTTCTCATAGTTTTTCTCTTTAGAAGAATACCCCATTAATCTCACAGTTTCAGAAGAGATCTCAACAATGTCACAAACTGTGCTCACATTTGCCAAGATATCAAAGTCTGGAATCAGAAGTCAGAGATCTTAATATGATCTCAACAATTTATCATCAAATTCTTCCAAGATCAAAATATCTGGGCTATGCTATCGTTTTATAGCGCTATACTCTACTGTATGTCAATAACTTAATTGATTGATCTGTTTTTTTCCTCTAAGAAGTTTTAGGAGAAACATCTAAAACAAAGTTATGCTCATGTATTACATATTTTTGTCCTGTTTCTTACACTATGATATTCACTATATACTAGACATTGCACATCCTGCGATGTGACTGTCGTGGATGCGCACATCGCGATTTCGACGCTAAAACGATACATTGTGCAGCCCTAATATGTATTTTATCCTGTCTTGTCTTTTATCCTGTCACTTCTTATCCTATCCCATCCCATCCTATCCTATCCTGTCATGTCCCTTCCTGTCCCATCCCATCCTGTCCTTACTATTCCCATCCTACTATATCCTATGCTGTCCTGACATGTGGTGTC
Source organism: Anabarilius grahami (assembly GCA_003731715.1). Lineage (NCBI taxonomy): Eukaryota > Metazoa > Chordata > Actinopteri > Cypriniformes > Xenocyprididae > Anabarilius > Anabarilius grahami. The sequence continues at coordinate 4,260,545 of RJVU01046259.1, read as the reverse complement.
CTGTTCTGTTTCCTGTCCTGTCTCCTATCCTGTCCTGTCCTATCCTATCCTTACTATTTTATCCAATCCCATCCCATCCTATCCTGTCCCTTCCTAAATATCATGTCCTGTGTCCTATCCTGTCCTGTCACATCCTATTTTATCCTATCCTATACTATCCTATCATATCATATCCTGGCCTGTAATGGTCTTGTCCTGCTTCCTGTCCTGTATCTTATCCTGTCCTGTCCCATTCAATCCCATCATATCCTGTCCATGACATGTCCTGTTCTGAATGGTATATATTGTATTCATGTCCTTTCCTATCCTATCATACAATATCCTGTCCCATCATTTCCTGTCCCATCCTGTCCTGTCCTGTCCTATCCTATCCAACCATGTCCTGTCCAGTATGGTATGTATTGTGTTCTGTCCTGTTTCTTATGTATGGAATGTATTGAATTCTGTACAGTCCCGTCCCATCCAAACCAAACTCATTCTATCATGTCCTGTTCTATCCAACCCTGTTATTTTTTGTTCAATATGATGTTTTTATCCTGTTCTGCCCTGTCTCTTATCCTATCCTATCCTATCCCATCCCATCCTATCCTATCTTATACTATCCTATCCAATTCTGTCTTGTCCCGCATCCTGTCCCGTCCCATCCAATCCCATCCTATCCTGTCCTTTCCTATACAATACAATCCTATCCTACCCTGTCCTGTTCTGTCCTTTGCTCAGCATTGTTCAAAGCTGAACATTGCTGTATAGGGGTCTGTTGTCTCTCAGTTTGTCTGGAGGCAGAATCAATGGCCACAGGGCTATAGGCTTGGCACAATGTTTGTTTGTTTTTGGTTGGTTTTGTTTACTGTTCCTTCTGTGAGTGTTTAATACTGTTTATGGGCTTGGCTTTGTTTACAGAAGTGGTCATTAGTTATCACCCCCATTGACACTCCACTCAGCATCATTAGACCAGCACAAATATACACACATGTATGCAGAAAGAAGACGGTTTTGTTTCCATCAATTGTCCAGAAAGGACATAGCTCAAAAAGTACATCAATTGAAATAAGTTTAAATGAGTTGCTTATTTATTAGAGAGTTATGTTTATGCAATTCTTTTGATAGAGGGAAAAGAAGATACATTTCTACTTTAAGCATTATTTGTTCTTCAGACATTCCTCTTTCAATGCAATAAGTATCAGCTGTGTGCAATGTGAGCCACATTTTGTTTTCGATCACTGAAAATGGGTAAAATTCAACAATTTGAACATGGAGCTGCTTTGAGATCCTCATATCTATGGGACTGAACTATATAGGTCCTTGAAAATGAAGATTTCAAAAGGAAAGTTTATTAAGAATGAGAATCTAGAAAGATATTAAGATATCTTGAATACTTCTAGAGTTACAGGCATGCAAACTTTGGAAAAGGAATATTTATGGCACTCAAACAGGTATGTTCTATGCAATTGATATGATAGAAAAACACAAAAAACATTTCTAGTTCCAACATTATTTGTACTTCAGATATTCCTCTTTTTAAAAGAAAAAAGTTTCAGCTGTATGCAAAGTGACCCACATTTGGTTTTTGTCCACTGAAAATGTGTACAATTTACCAATTTACACATGGAGCCGCATTAAGATCTCCTTATCTCTGGGATTGAACTATCGAGGGCCTTTAAAATGAAGATACCAAAAGGACAGTTCATTATGAACCAGAATCTAAAAGAATATTAAGATATCTTTAATACTTCTTGAGTCACAGGATAAAACTATATATTCCCATGATGTATAGCTTCATCTCTTTCCAGAATGACTGTATAATTGGACATGTTCTGATGAAAAGGTCAGCCATTGGTGTGTCACAATGTCTGTTACAGAGCTGTTAGTTCAAAGTTACTAGTGTTCTATGATTTCTACATATTAAGCCATTTCCAACAGTATTGTAGAGATAGTCTTTATTCACATGAAAAGCTGTTGCAATGTTTGCATTTGACATGTAATCACTTAGCAGACGCTTTTATCCAAAGCGACTTACAAATGAGGAGAACAATAGAAGCAATCAAACCAACAATAGGGGCAACAAGTGCTGTGACTAGTTCCAGTTAGTCTAGCACAGTACACATGGCAAGGTTTTTATTTATTTATTTTTATAGATATATAGTATTGATGGGTGAAGTGTTGGCGAAAAAGATGCGTCTTCAGCCGTTTCTTGAAAATGGCTAAAGACTCAGCAGCTCGGGTTGAGTTAGGCAGGTCATTCCACCAGCATGGAACAGTCAAGGTAAAGGTCCGTGAAAGTGATTTTGTGCCTCTTTGGGACGGCACCATAAGGTGCCGTTCACTTGCAGATTGCAAGCTTCTGGAGGGCACATAGGCCTGAAGTAGTAAGTTTAGGTATAGGGTGCAGAGCCAGTGGTTGTTCTGCAGGCAAACATCAGTACCTTGAATTTGATGTGAGCGGCAATTGGCAACCAGTGCAAGTTTATGAAGGGCCTGATCTTCCTAATGTTGTATAGGGCAAATCTGCAGAACCGGGTGGTTCTATCAATGTGGTCTGTGAAATTTAACTGATCCTCGATCACAACTCCAAGGTTCCTGGCGGTCCTGGATGGAGTTCTGTTTGATGAGCCTAGCTGAATGGAGAAGTTGTGATGTAGTGTTGGGTTGACTGAGAACACAATCAGTGCTGTCTTCGCAAGGTTCAATTGAAGGTGGTGGTCCTTCATCCAGAAAGAGACGGCTTGTCAGGCAGGCTGAAATGCGAGCAGCTACGGTTGGATCATCCGGCTGGAATGAGAGGTAGAGTTGTGTGTCATCAGCGTAGCAGTGATAGGAGAAACTGTGTTTCTGAATGACAGACCCTGATGACATGTAGATGGAGAAGAGAAGTGGTCCAAGCACTGAGCCCTGAGGCACTGTAAAAATGTCTAATAAGAATAGTAATAATAATAATAAAAGACTCGAGTCAAAACTTATTAGGGTAACACTTTAGTATGGGGAACACATATTCATTATTAACTACGACTTTTGCCTTAATAAGCTTCTAATTTATTGCTTATTAGTAGTTAGTAAGGTAGTTGTTGTAGCATTTAAGTTTAGGTATTGGGTAGGATTAAGGGATGTAGAATATGGTCATGCAGAATAAAGCATTAATGTGTGCTTTATAAATAGTAATAAACAGCCAATATGCAAGCTAATAAGCAACTAGTTAAAAGTGAGAATTGTTCCCCGTACATTTAGAAAGATTAAAAATCGACAAGCATTTTATACTTTAATAAAATCTTCAGTTCCTGAACTTGCTTTCAAACTACCAGCTCCCTATTGTAGACCGGGTGAGTGTTCTGTTATATTGATGGTTTGATTCAAACCTTAAATTTGATTTATTATTAATCAAAAATATTTATTTTCCTAAACCCAACAACATTCATACAAAGTAAAGGGATTATTTATTATAAATACCATATACTTAATCAATATATTTTCTTTAGACATAAGCCAGAAAGTTACTTAATGTAGGTCTCAATATTTTTTATAATTTTTTTTTTTTTTTAGCTTTTTACAAATTAACTATAAACAAAAGTTAATAGCTATAATATGAAAGTAGAATTTTCTACTAAAAATATTTTGTTAGTCAATGTTTAATTTAGTCTATGCACTTAGACAACTTAAAAATACCGTAATGTTTATTATGATGTCTTTTTAAAAGAAATATTTTCTGTTTTGTACTAAAAATACTATTTAAACAAAATGGTTTCTTTGAATTCTTTCTATAGGTAATGCTTTGAACTGAACAAAACAGGTTTAAACCATGATTTTCTATTAGACCAACATAAATATGCACTTTAAATAAATGACAAGCTGACCTCACACTAACAGACTAAACGTCACAAAAATCCAGTGATTTGATTTCATGGGGTCTTTAAAGAACCTATTAACCAATATGCTTATTTGAATAAATTTAACGTTTAATATAACATTTTAATAATTTTAAACTTTTTAAATCTCCAAAGAGCCATTTAGCCATCTCATGATCCTTCTACAGGGTTCTTTGTTGAACCTATGCTATGAAGAACCATCGAAGAAGCTTTATTTTTAAGCGTGTGTAAAACACATTCATGATGGGGAAATCTTCCAGAAAGCGTAGGTGAGATCGTCTCTCATATCCCTCCTCTCATCTCTCCCACCCTCTCTCCTTTTTCTCTCTGTCACAAACCTGTTCAGTGACTCAGAGGTGGAACAGTCTGCCAGGTTTCTTTGTGTTCCTAGACCTACACCAACTCTCTCTCCCTCTGTTTCTCTCTCTTCACCACTTGTCCAGTCACTTATCTTTCCCTCACTTTTCATCCCTCTTTTCCCCCTCATTGCGGGTATTTTGGTCGGTTGTTTGTGGCTGATGAGGGCTCGTGCTAAGCTTCCTCTGCTCTGCTCATGTGTGGTACGTACATTTTTTTCCCTTCCAAATGTCTTGCTCTCTGTCTTTATGGTGCAGGGCTGCTGTTGCGTGTTGTTTATATATTCACTGCGTGAATCTACAGTGTGTGTGTGTATGTGCGTGTCTGTCTGACTAACTGCCACTTGATTTATGATGTGATGCATGCGCCTGTTGACACAAAAAGAGCATGGCTGCATACACGTGTGTATGTGTGAATACATGTGTGCTTATATGTGAGACAAATGGAGCATATGAAGCTAGAAAAATGAAAGCAGACGAGCAGCCATAAAATGCATTTATGCATTGGACAGCGTTGCATACATTATCAGTTTGTTTGTTCATGCAATTTGTTGCTCTTTGAATCCTTTGGCTCGCAGATGTTTTGACCAAAGATTACTGAACAACATTTTGTTTATTTGAGCATTTGTGTGTGTGTGTGTGTTCTAGACAGTCTAAAAGTCTGCGTCTGTCTATTTGCCCCTCTCATGTATGACCGGAAGTGAACTGGGTGTGTGTTTTGTGTCTGTGTTTGTGTGAATGAGTGGCAATTGCTCAGCAAGATACCATACGTCTGTAAATATAAAGACACTGATTTGGAAATGTTCTAATGTCAACATAGTTTGCTGAATAGACAGAAATCTGTGAGTATGGCAGCTGAAGAGCTGTGGGGCAAAAGCATCAGTTTGGCATGTTGACTTGATATCCATCAAGCTGTAAAGTTCTCTACCCTCCGGTCATTTTTTTCTGAAAAAATAGCATCGCTAATGTGGGCATATAATATTCATCGGCCTCCTCATTACTGCACAATGCTGTAAAAACAGAGAGAGAGGGGGAGAGAGGGAAAGAGAGAATGTGCGTCGGCAATACAGAGGACAGGCAAAGAACTGAAGGTTAAAGGTCAGATGCGTAGCCTTAAATTGTACATTCAGCCTCCAGCTTGTGTTCAAGTATCTCATGTGCTGTGAATTTCCATGCTTGTTCAGCCTGGTTTGTGCAGTCCAGAATAACCATTTTCAACTAGTATGGTGAAGGCTGACCAGGCTTTTTCTCTTGCAGTTATCCAAAATAGAATATCATACAATAAGTGACTGATTTGGAGCACTAACACAAAATAGCGCTACTCATGGGAAGTACGCAAGAGGCAACATTCACAGTTAGCATGTCTCTCAGCTAACAATGCAATAACAATGCAATACACAAGGGGGATTCCCCCCCCCCCAGGATTTGCTAAGCGCAAATCCTGGCCTGCGGCTAATTTCATTGGTTAAGGTGAGGGTGTATAGGGTTTGGGTTACTATTTGTTTTAGCATTATGTAGTATAAATTATAGTATAAATGTAGTAAAATATTGCAATACAAACTGTCCTCACACAAATATTTGGTCTTTTAATTATGTTGAATTATTTTAGCAATACTACACAATATTAAAAGTCCAGTGTGTAATATTTAGGAGGATCTATTGACAGAAATGCAATATAATACACATAACTGTGTTTTCAGTGGTTCATAAAGACCTTACATAATGAACCGTTATGTTTTTATTACTTTAGAATGAGCCATTTCTATCTACATACACCTCGGGTCCCCTTACATGGTAAGTTGCCATGTTTCTACAGTAGCCCTAAACGGACAAACTGCTCTACAATTCATCACTATGTTGTTGTTGTTCTTCTTCGTTGGTGTTTTTAGAGGCAGCTTGCATCGTCACTATGTTGAATATGCACTAAGAAGAAGAAGTAGTAGTAGTAGTATGGTTTATTAGAAGCAGAGACCGTTCTTTGTTAGAAGTAAGACGAAACCTCATTGCTTGACTGGCTACTCTCTGCTGTCTCAGACGACGACATCTTTGTCCTATGTTGGCCACCGTAGCTTCTCTATGTGCTTCGAAAGGGAGGGGTGAGCGGTGGACTGAGGCGATGGTTGCAATTCATGGTTCTTTTTATTTAAAGGAATTAAAAAATTGAAGTATAGGGAATTCAAGGGAATAAAGAAAAACAATGTAGTAAAAGAACTAGCATTTATATATGCAGATATTCACTCTTATTTTTATGCCTAATATGCAGAAAACAGCTCTGTTAATGTTTCTTGTCTCATCACATTCAATTGCTAATTATTGAGTCCTGAAATTATATAAGCTATTTTTAATTCAAAACTGCAAAATGTGACAAAAAAGTCAAACTATTTTCATCACTAGATACTAGAGACAGTTATTTAACATTTCTATTGTAATTCTTACATTGCAGTCTTTCACTGTAGCTGAAGTGTCAGTGTGAAGTGTCTGGAATTCATGCTTGGCTTCTGTGAACGGTAAAGCCTGCCTTCTTTGATTTGATAGGCTATCCGAATAAGTGCTATTGGGACAGACCGGCCTAAAAATGTAACTTTGAAACTTTTTGTCATCCTAAAAACAGTGAGAGTCATATATCATCATATTAAATATATCAAATATTTGGGGCAATTTGGCCATATTTGATTATTGGGGATTGTCTATGGTGGTTATGGCCCTGCATATGATGGAGTGTGTGTCTGTGATGCCCTAAAATACTGACTAGGTTTTTGGACCAATTCAATTCAATTCACATTTATTTGTATGGCGCTTTTCACGATACATATTGTTTCAAAGCAGAGTTTGACCAGAGTTTGTTGGCTGTATACTGGTCTTTTCAGTGGGATGTGAAGAAAGTGTTGTAGACTTACAAACAGAATTGCAAGCTGAAAAGAAGAGGGAGTTGTCTGAGAGAATGAAAGTTGCAAGTATTCATACATGATATTGGTTTAGATATTCATATGAACTCTAGCTCTATTTGGACAACAGTTGTTTCTCAGGATGATAATCTGGGAAAGAACATATACATGATTCTCTTTCAAGTGAACTCTATGCTGCGTCATTTGCTGATGCTATGGGGATGTGTCCTCACGGAACCTGGTGTTTGAGGAACGTGTAACTTCACTTCAATATCATTGAGCGCCCGAGCGTATAGGGTGACTGCAATTAGCTTCTTTGTCTACAGGAAGCCGCTTGTGGAGAAATTAGAAGTAGAGTCAGTTTCCCCCCTGAAACGCCCGCATATAAAAGACCCGCATATGATAAGCTGTTGGAGCTCTTGACTCACGCCACGGCCCGACACAGTCTGGAATGGTCCGAGAGATATCTGCCGGATCATAAATCTCCAGCTCCGGTGAATCTTCCATTCCAAGGTTGCAGGTTCGTGAAAACACCTGTACTCTGCTTGCGTAGTCCCTTCGAACTTGTGAATATCGAGGGGATGTGTGGTTTTGGTTATGGACGAATGCCTCGGGTTGAAGGGAATTTGGCTAGCTATCTCTCCCCAGGGACATCTTCGTCTTTGAAGGATCCCGTTCTGCCATCCATGCCAGATAACATTGAGGCTGGTTGGCAAATCATATGCGGTGTCAGGTCAGGCTGGTGGTGCCCTGTATGCAATGGTGGAGGAAGGCATACCAGGCTGACCTACTTAAAGACCTGGGGCCGGTTGCACCAGCTGTGCGTAAGCTACTACGTAGCCTAGTTTTGATGTAAAAGTTACAACTTACGCAATACTATATGGTGAAATTCATGGCATTTCAACAACTTCTGGTCCCCTATTTGAAGGTTGCTATTGGATAATTGGGGATAAATGTCATATTATGCTGCTATGCATTACTTTACGGAGAGTTTACGTCCCACTAGATACATTCTAACACATTTTTTGAGATGTGAACAGATATGCACAGGGTGCATGTCACTGAAAACACTAATAGCACTCATAAAGTTTATCAAGTGGAAATTGGTTATTTTTGCATTTTTCAGAGCAATTTTGTACTTCTGGTTTGAAAATCAAAGTCGAAGCTACATCACAAATCTGACGTCCCTGGGTTCTCTGCATTTATTCATGAGAAAGAGCTTGTTCAGTCCAATCGCATTACAGCGGATAATTCAAATGTCACAAAAGTGCTGCTCATTCACCTCTGCCTGCTCTGCGTTCAGACACGCGAGCCGTGTGTATGTTTCCCTCAGCACAGTAGCACATGAGTGTTGTTTGTATTTTGCCCGCGATGCGGTCAGAAGTGGAATTTGAATATGAGCACATGAAAAATACGATTGTTGCGATATACACGCGGAGCGCATATGATCGGTTTCAGCGCGGAGCTCCGCGATGAGTTTTACAACACTCGCCGCATGAATTATAGATCATATACAGACTTAAGTATGTGTGTTTAAAGTTTTTAAACTCTCCTGCACAAAACATGAACCAGCACGGTGTATGCACACATATTTCATCATGTCTTCTTCAAATGAAATGTATGTGCAAACTGGACACTGATACAGTAGTGTATCTGAACGCGATGACATGATTATTCTGATACACAAAAGACAATGATTTAGATCGAAAATTCAAAGAATAATGGACAAAAAAAAAACGTGTTATTCCTTTTATGTAATTTATCATGATACTGTAGTGCTTGTAAATGTAATGAAAATATTATTAGCCCTTTTAAATATTCTTCTGCATTTCTTCCTTGTACTTGTGAGTTGTCATTCCGTGCTCATATTAATGTTCACTATTCTGTATAATGAGTGTGTTGTAGGTCTGTGTTTCATTGGTTGTTCTCTGCCCTCTTCACCCCTTCAACACTCCCACTTTTCCAGAGCTTTACACGCCCATTTTCTCAGACTATTTCAGCTTTGAGGTGTGAACGACCAGGCTAAAACATGGTGTGGGGTTTCATGACACTTTAAATGATCCGTATTGAATAAAGTGGTTAGTGGTATTGTAACAGTTGTATTGACAAGGGACTCTTCAGACAGCACTTCAGACAGTGCTACTGACTATTGTTATTATACAATTATACTTTTGGTGCATGTGTGCTGACTGCATTGAATGCTGTTCTTTAGTGTAATTCAGTTGATTCTGTCTGAATACATCAGAAAACAAGGCATGTGTTCATTACAACATGGTGTAGTGAATAAAAAATGTGTTGTAAGTGTTATGAGTTATAAGTATGATCCTTAAAATGACTTTCTCTGGTGTAACCAAAGTTGGTGTCAAGTTTATGTTACATTTATTATATTTGTGTAGATTTTGTAGATTACCATGTTAAGCTGCTGTGCATGCAATTAAAAAGTAGCAGACAGAGAAATAAGAAAAATATGCTATAATGAAATATTAGAAATTTATGTGGCTTTTAAATAAATAAATAGGGAGTGTCAGAATACAGAACAAATTTTAGAGATGCGCCTCAATCAACTGATTTTATTCAAGTCACTGAACCAACCTATATTATTTATACCAACAAAAATATTTGCTCTGTGACATCTCGAACCGTGCTGTGAGGGTTTGCATCCAATTCCACCTAATGGAGCCATTATTTGAAAATGTAAATAAACGTTCAATCGCTGAGGGAACATTTGAAGACCTACCAAATAGTTTTACAGAAATAACCAATTTGTGTTGAAAATTGTGACAACTTAAAAAAAAAAAAACCTTTATTCCACAAGGATGCATTAAACTGATCAAAAATTACAATAAAGACATTTATAATGTTACAAAAGATTTATCTTTCAAATAAATGCTGTTCTTTTGAACTTTCTATTCATGAAAGTATCCTGAAAAAAAGTTTCACAGTTTCCACAAAAATATTAAACAGCACAACTGTTTTCAATATTGATAACAATCAAAAATATTTCTTGAGCAGCAAATCAGCATATTACAATGATTTCTGAAGGATCATGTGACACTAAAGACTGGAGTAATGATGCTGAAAAATACATCAAGTTACAATTTGTAACAAATTTTAATAATATTTCACAATATTACATTTTTTACTGTACTTTTAATCAAATAAATGCAGTCTTGGTGAGCAGAAGAGACTCATGCAAAAACATGAAAAAATCTTACCAACCCCAAACTTTTGAACAGTAGTGTGTGTGAATTTAATGAATTAATAAACACTAATGAGCGCATTTCTGAAGACCTAAGGCAGTGCAGAAGGGTGAGAATTTTCATGTGTAAAGTCTGTGTGTCTTTGACTCAGAGGAGTTTTTGCATAAAACATTCTGCTGCTTTCTTGGTCTTTCATGTTGTATGTGTTGCACATTTCCTACAGCAACGGCCTGTATAAGATCCATCATATATTCGTTTGCAATTTTAAAATGCTTTTTTTTTTTTCAAGAATATGCTTTTAATGAATATTTCAGCAGTTTGTTTCCATATGGAATTCTGCTCCTGTTGTTTATACATTAGATTCGTTTATTTAAATATGGAGATTATATTTGATAGCTTGTTTGTAGATTTAGGTGTCTGATTGAACAATGCATACATTCTTTTTCATTTGTGGTGTATATGTGTGAGATCTCATAAACTCGCTGCACATACACATTACATATACAGTACATACAGCCTGCCAACTGACTTACCGCTAGGGAATCCCCGCCCCTGCAGATGTTGCCATGGCAACGCTTTCCAGGCTAGGGAAGGAGTCCCCCTTTCTCCGCTCTTTTAGGTGGATGGGAAATATATTAACTGCCAGCTGCAGAGCACTCTGTCGTTCTGCAAGGCATTGTGGGAAAGGAAGCAAAACAATATATGTGTAAAATATACAGTGGGCTCCACAAATATTGCCACCCTTGATAAATATACTCAGAATATTTCAGAATATTCACAAAAATCTAACCTTTAATTAAAGTCAAATAGTTGGAAGAAAAAAATTCTTATCATTAAACTTTTTTTTTCTCCCTGAAATGTGTTTTCCACAATTATTGGCACCCCTTCATTTAATACTGTATGCAATCTCCCTTTGCCCAGATCATTTGCAACGGTATACCGATATATCACAGTATGAACACGTGCGATTATCATGTTGTGCACATTTGCTTATCTACGGTATCAATTGTCAAATACAAATAACTCAAAGGTCTTCATTACAACCCGCCAAAATAAAAATTCGGTTTAACTTCAAGAAATTAGGACAGAAATTACTATTGTACAAAAGAATGTACTTCTCAAAATAATAATAATAACAACAATAATAATACAATTTATTTAATCATTATTTAAGGAATGTAATTTTTCGTCCCTGATTTAATTTAGTAAATCTGTTGTGCCAAAAAATAAAAGGATAAAAGTTGTTAAATTTTCATTTGATTACATTTTAAAAAAAAATTGATAATATATTTGTTTTAAATCTTAAAAAGAAAAAATTATTTTCTTAATAAAATACATTTTATAGGACTCTTTTATTCTTAAAAACTTGAATACATTATTAATGATAAAAATAAGTTGTTAATCTAATCCATAATCAATTATTAAATTGAATTGATTAGACATGTTTTTGATTATTGAAATTTGAATAAAAACCCAAACCGGTTTTAAGTTTGTTGAAGCAATTTGTTCAACCAAAAACCTGTCTTCATAATACCACATACCGTGAAACAGTGATATTTTCTGAGCTGGTTATCATACTGTGAAAATCTCATACAGTCACAACCCTATTAGATAACAGCTCCTGATCTTCTCCTATAATGCGTAATAAGCTTGATGAACATATGGCAAGAGATCTGAGGCCATTCCTCCATACAGAACCTCTCCAGCTCTTCAGATTCAGAGCTCCATGCTTGAGGACTCTTTTCTTCAGCTCATCCCACAGGTTTTTTATGGGGTTTGGCTCAGGGAACTGCTATGTCCATGGTAAAACCTTCATTCTGTGGGCAGTGAACTTGTTCATTTTGAGGTGTGCTTTGGATCATTGTCATGCTGGAAGATCCAACCATGGCCCAGTTTAAGCTTCCTGATAGGGTCAGTCAGGTTTTGATTTAATATCTGCTGGTACTAGATGGAGTTTATGATTCCGTGTGTATCCTATGTGGTAGAATTTTCCCCTACGCACCTGACTTAAGTTTACCTGGTGTCCCATACACCTATGAATAAGTTTATACTCTACTAAGCCCACTGTTCGAGTCGACCGGCGTCTCGGCCTGTTTGGGCACTATCACCTGGTAATAAGATCTTTAGTGCTCCTCCACTAAATACTATCACTTGAGTATAGAAGTAAAATTCTCTAGTGCCTAGTCTGCAGCGCTGCTCAATAACCAGAGACTCCAGTTGTTGTCCTTAAATGCTTTTAATCAAATCGGGAGAGTTCTCATCAATCCCAGAGAATCTCTCCCTAATCAAAGGAATACAGCTGGTTTTATAGGATTTTCGGTACATCTCACAGTCAGTATAACATAATCTATGTAAAAAATCTGTCATCATTCCTGTGCCTAAGAACAATAAACCCTCTTGTCTGAATGACTATCGTCCAGTAGCACTCACATCGATAGTTATGAAGGTCTTCGAGGGACTGGTTAAAAACGTCATCTGCTCCTCCATCCCGGATACCTTGGACCCTCTTCAGTTTGCTTATCGCCCCAACAGATCCACTGATGATGCCATCTCTCACATCCTGTACTCTTCTCTCACACACATTGACAGCAATAACAGGAACTATGTACGGCTGCTATTTATTGACTATAGCTCAGCTTTCAATACTATAGTCCCCATCAAGCTGGCTTCTAAACTCCTGGACCTCGGCCTGAATTCCTCACTCTGCTACTGGATTCTTGATTTCCTCACCGGCAGACCTCAAGTGGTGAAAGCAGGCCAGTACACCTCCAGCTCCATCACTCTGAACGTAGGAGCCCCACAAGGCTGTGTCCTGAGTCCCCTGCTCTACTCTCTCTACACACATGACTGCGTATCTTCCCACAGCTCCACTTCTATTATCAAATTTGCTGATGATACTGTGGTTCTGGGCCTCATTCACAACAATAATGAGAACGCATACTTGGATGAGGTAGAGAAATTAACATCATGGTGCCAGGACAATTGTCTCTCTCTGAATGTGAGCAAAACTAAAGAGCTGATTGTTGACTTCAGGAAGAGACAGAAGCAGCCCTACACTCCTCTTATGATCAGCGGGACCCCTGTGGAGAGGGTGAGTAGCTTCAAGTACCTCGGTGTAAACATCTCCGAGGATCTGACTTGGACTACCCACATTCAAACACAGGTTAATAAAGCCAGGCAAAGACTGTACCATCTGCGACAGCTGAGGAAATTCAGGGTCTCACCAGCAATCCTGAAAACTTTCTATTCAGGAACCATAGAAAGTGTATTGACTCAGTGTATTTCAGTGTGGTATGGGAACAGCTCCAGTCAAGACTGCAAAGCCCTGCAGAGAGTTGTGCGCTTAGCTGAGCGCATCTCAGGGTCTGCTCTTCCCTCTCTGCAGGACATCTACCTCAAACGCTGCAAAAGCAGAGCTGTTAAAATCATCAAGGACTCCATCCACCCCAGTAATCATCTTTTCACTCTGCTGCCATCTGGTAAGCGCTTCCGTAGTCTGATGGCAAAAACCGAGAGACTTAGGAGGAGTTTCTTTCCCCAGGCCATCAGACTCCTGAACTCATAACCTGCCTCTTAACTTCTTCATGTCTTCACTTAATATGCACTTTATCAGTAAGATAATTCATAATTCACTACCTCACATTGACATACTGAAAGTGTTAACCTGTTTGCACTTTTGCCTCTTGTACATTCCTGTGTATCTTAATATTTAAGACTACAGTATAATGCACATATGCACATTGCCTCTTGCACATCCCTGTGTATCTTAATATTTAAGACTACAGTTTACTCTCATGCACATTATTTTCCATTCTATATTTAATTCTACAGTATACATCTTTTTTTTATATTTTATTCTTATATTTTTATTGTTTACTTTTATTTTAATTCCTTCATAGCTATAGTTATGTATATTCTCATCTGTGTTGTATTTAATAATTGCACTGTCCATGGAGCGGACCTGACTCTCATTTCACTGCTGGTTATATATGCTCTATATAATTGTGCATGTGACAAATAAAACTCTTGAATCTTGAGTATTACTCGTAATCATCAGCTTTCCTGTAGCTCAGTGGTTAGAGCGTGGCACTAGCAATGCCAAGGTCATGGGTTCGATCCCAGGGATTGCACATACTCAGATACAAATGTATAGTATAATGCAATGTAAGTCGCTTTGGATAAAAGCGTCTGCCAAATGCATAAATGTAAATGTAAATCAGTCTTAATATGATTGGTTCAGATTGAAGAAAAACAACTTAGTTCCTCTGCCACGCTTACTGGCGGAGTAAATTTAGATTAGAACAACTGAATCACAGGATCATCAAAAAATATCACCGGGTTAATAGTTCACTGATTACTCAATAGGTCAAAACAATTTTCATAGACTTTTTTTATCCCTAGAAGGATGCTGTCTAGCCAGCACAGCAGAGTTTTTCCACTTGTTACAACACATAGTCCTAGTGACTATTTCTCTATTTCAAAGTTAGCTTGTTAGGCCTGTAGGAGAAAATAAATGTTAGTTCATAATTAATTAGTTCAAAAATTCCATCACACCTAACAAGTGTTGTTCAGGGTTTTTGCACGAAAATGAGCTCCACAGCATTAAAGATCCGCCACCATACTTCACAGTGGGGATGAGGTGCTTTTCTACATGGCTATGTTTCTGTGAGACTGTCCTCCAAAAAAACCCCCGACCTTATAGGTCGTTTTTCAACCACCTAATTACGACCTATATTTACGTTTTAAAGTCATGCGCCCTCTAGCTGGCGTAAAAATAATGACAGTGTCGTGTTACGTCTGTCGTCATGACGTATGACTGTCATTACCAATCAAAATGCATGTTCATTTACATGCAATGTGTGGACTTTTTACACCATTTGTCCTATTTCCATTTAGCAAAACTAATTTTTTATTAACAACTACACCCACCCCACCCCTAAACCTACCCTTAGTGATTTATAGTGCATTTACACTTTGAGCACATGCGTTCCCTGGGATCGAACCCACGATCACATGATTGCATATTGTTATATATTGCAATGCTCTGCCAATTGAGCAACGCGAAACCCGAAATATGACGCAGATAAAAGGGAACAATGCATTAAAATGAAAGTGTCCTGTTGTCGATGGGGCGCAACTTTAGTAAACGCTCCTATGGGTCGTATTTCATGAATTAAAATGAAAGTGTCCTGTTGTCGATGGGGCGCAACTTTAGGAAACGCTCCTATGGGTCGTATTTCAGGGAAGTGACAAACGACCTATATAGGCTTATTAGTTGGAGAACATGTTGGTTTCTGTCTATGACAAACCCGCCTCTGGTGTTTTTCCAAAAAGTGTTATTTTGGTCTCTTCTGACCATAAAACCCAGTCCCACTGAAAGCTCCAGTAATGACTGTCGGTGCATGAGACTGCTGTTTGATGTCATTAAAGGCTTTCCCAGACAAGTTGTGGTTATATAGGTGAGGTCTGAACATAGTTTTGGAGACTTTCTGACCCCAAGACAAAACTAGTATCGGCAATTCTCCAACTTTGGTCCTTTTGCCCAGTACACATTGTACGATTTTGGGCTGTTCCACATGAAAGATGACCAATCATGGTGATTTCTGTGGTCGTGGCTCGTCGTACAGTGAGAGAGGATCAAAGATGGCCGTTGTCACAGTTTTGCCACCAAAGATAGCCTGCGATAATTTTCTGACAGTGTCAGAAATTAAGCATGAGCATCTCACAGTGTGTTTGCTGCTACAACCTACGTCTACTGACTAACCAATAAAAATGCGACATGAAATGGCCTAAATGGTGCTAAAACTTAAACTAATGACCTCAAGCTGCATTTACAAAATTGGCATGCAAATTTGGCCTCTTTTCCCTAGCCATGACCGCATCCTCTTTCGCTTCCTCCTCTTTTTTTATTCTATACTAACTTGCGTCGTAGCCTACGATTTAATAGGTGTCATCATTGTACAGTCTACATACATGTCGCACCCAAGTTTATTACATCCATGTCGTACAGTGTGATTTGTAATGATCTTATAGGATTGTCTGTAGCAGGCATTACAGTTTGTTTGGTGACTCAATCCATCCTTCTCAGTGCATTTCAAAAATTAATACGTTTTTTTTTTTTTTTTAAAGATTAACGCAATTTAATTTATAGTAAAATTCCATCAAATTGAACTGAATAATCCTTAATTGAATAATTTACTAATAGAATTTTACTATTAGTTGAAATGCGTAAATCTTTAAAAAAGGCTTAATTTTTTGTGTGTGATGCGTGTGGGTCCAATATAGACACATGTCCTCTTCCAGATTGTCACCGTCTCCAGTTGATTTAAACTTCTTAATTATTGCCCAGATTGTGGAAATGAGTATCCAACAATTCAACTATTTTTGCACAGCTCAACAACCTTTTGTCACACATCATTACTGTATTCTCAGGTCTTTCCCCTGTAAAAAAATCCAGTTTTAGTTGCTGCCTTAAAGGATTAGTTCACTTTTAAATAAACTTTTCCTGATAATTTACTCACCCCCATGTCATCCAAGATGTCCATGTCTTTCTTTCTTCAGTCAAAAAGAAATTAAAGTTTTTGATGAAAACATTCCAGGATTTTTTTCATATAGTAGACTTGAATGGGCACCAAACAGTTGAAGGTCAAAATTAGTTTCACTGCAGCTTCAAATTGTTCAACACGATCCCAGATGAGAAATAAGGGTCTTATCTAGTGAAACCATTGCTCATTTTCTGAAAAAAATTGTTTTATCCAGAAATGCTCATCTTGAACTAGCTCTCTTCTTCTTCTTCTTCTCTATTTGAATTCCAGCAGTGTAGACGCTGCTAAGTGTATTACTGCCCTCCACAGGTCAAAGTTTTGAACTAATTTTGATATGCAATATGCTCGTATATAACAATTAGTTTAAACTTTGACCTGTGGAGGGCAGTAAAACACTTAGCAGTGTCTACACTGCCGGAATTCTAATAAAGAAGAAGAGAGCTAGTTCAAGATGAGCATTTCTGGTTAAAACTTATATAATTTTCAATTTTTTTCAGAAAATGAGCAATGGTTTCACTAGATAAGACCCTTATTTCTCATCTGGGATCGTGTAGAACAATTTGAAGCTGCAGTGAAACTAATTTTGACCTTCAACTGTTTGGTGCCCATTCAAGTCTACTATATGGAAAAAAATCCTGGAATGTTTTCATCAAAAACTTTAATTTCTTTTCGACTGAAGAAAGAAAGACATGGACATCTTGGATGACATGGGGGTGAGTAAATTATCAGGAAAAGTTTATTTAAAAGTGGACTAATCCTTTAAATTGAGTATAATCAACTTGGTTGTACAAGTCATTTTAACTTTAATTATATTAAACTGACTTAAAAATTTAGTTGAGATCTTGTATAACTTATATAAACAAGTTGAAATTGCTTAAATTATTTTGATGAGTTAAAAGTAATGTAAAAACATATCATTTTTGTGTATCACTTCATATTCAGAGCCCCGTGAAACAGGAAGTCTTGATTTATCACTAAAGTGTTCCTGATCACTAAGATGAACTTAAAAACATACCATATGAATGGAAATATACTTCAGGTAAATTTGTAGGAGTACCAATAATTGAATACATATATTTCAGAAATGTTTTACTTTAAAGATAAGATTTTATGGAAGCTTGTTTCCACCACTAAATAAATTTTTTGTACTTTTTATCTCACAATTCTGACTTTTTTTCTCAAAATTGCGGGATGTAAACTCGCAAGGGCTATAAAAAGTTGACTTTTTCTCACAATTCTGACTTTATAACTCCGAATTCTGACTTTATAACTCACAATTGTGTGTCAGAAAGTCAGAACTGCGAGATATAAACTCACAATTCTGAAAAAAAGTCCGAATTGTGAGATGTAAACTCGCAATTGCGAGAAAAAAGTCAGAATTGTCGAAATGACCTTTTTTAACAAGCTTCCATAGATTTTTGTGAATATTTTGAATGAAAGACTAAAAGGAGAAATTGCAAAAAGTCACAGTCAGATTTGCTCATATTTACCAAGGGTGCCAGTATTTGTGGAGCCCACTGTAGGAGACGTTATACAGCTCAACTTACTGAAATAAACCACATAGGGTTAAAATATGCAACATTTTTACCTTTAAAGGGATAGTTCACCCAAAAATGAAAATTCTTTCATCATTTACTCTCCCTTAAGTTGTTCCAAACCTGTATACATTTCTTTGGTCTGTTGAATACAAAGGAAGATATTTTGAAGAAAGTTTGTAATTACACTCTAAAAAATGCTGGGTTAAAAACAACCCAAGTTGGGTTGAAAATGGACAAACCCAGTGATTGGGTTGTTTTAACCCAGTGGCTGGGTTAAATGTTTGCCCAACCTGCTGGGTAGTTTTATTTAACCCAAATATTGTTTAAAAATTACTGTATTTCTTGCTTAAAATGAACCCAAAATATGTTGGAAATTAACATTTATTAATATGTTTAATAAACAAACATTTATTAATACTTTTTTGAATAATATTTAAACAATAAACATTTATTAAATTGCTTATTAATAAATGCTCATCTTTTTGATTATTATTGTTGCCTCTAGTAATTATGAGTCTGATTTTTAATTTCCAACCTATTTTGGGTTCATTTTAAGCCAGACATATAGTAATTTGTAAACAATTGTTGGGTTAAATAAAACTACCCAGCAGGTTGGGCAAACATTTAACCCAACTGCTGGGTCAAAACAACCCAATCGCTGGGTTTGTCCATTTTCAACCCAACTTGGGTTGTTTTTAACCCAGCATTTTTTAGAGTGTAGGCTGCTTTGGGGCACCACTGACCTCTACAGTAGAAAAAAAATACTATGGAAGTCAATGGTGCCCCAAAACAGTTCAGTTTCCCACATTCTTCAAAATATCTTCCTTTGTGTTCAGCAGAACAAAGAAATTTGAACAGGTTTGGAACGACTTGAGGGAGAGTAAATGATGACAGAATTTTCATTTTTGGGTGAACTGTTCCTTTAATACAGCAAAATCTGAAGTCAAGCCTGTTAGGCTACAACAACAACTCTGATTATATCTAACTTACAACACATTGTAGTTGGTTGCAGGTGTGTTTACAGAATGATCTTTACAAATAAATGAAATGTATATATATAAATAGTAAAATATGTGATATATATATATATATATGTGTGCAACTGCACAAACTGAATACATGTGACACATTCTTCATCATATTAAGTCTATGCTGCCTGCTTACACCTAAAGCTTTACATATTGACGTAAAAGAGATCTTTTTTCAGCCTTCACACTATAGCACACATATCGATATCCATGGAAACTGAGTGTTGGAAAGATACACACAATTAACACAGCAGACTTGAACCTCTGCCCACCTCCATATTTACTCTGCTAATGTTTCCTAACATATATATATATATAAACTACAATATCACTTAAAACTACACAGTACAAATTATTATTATTTTTTTTTTTTTACAGTGTAAATGCAGTCAACCCAATGTGTTTTTCATTTAATCCACATTTTAAAATGCATGAAAGTCATTACATTATATGGGCCATTCTACAGAACTGGTCAAAGTCAGAGTTGGAAAAATGTGTTTCTTTTTTAATCTTTCTTTGTAAAAGGCATAAAGTTTATCACACTGATTTCAAAGTGAAGGATTCATTAGTTTGAATATACAGTACAGTCCAAAAGTTTGGAACCACTAAGATTTTTTATGTTTTTAAAAGAAGTTTCGTCTGCTCACCAAAGCTACATTTATTTAATTAAAAATACAGTAAAAACAGTAATATTGTGAAATATTATTACAATTTAAAATAACTGTTTTCTATTTGAATATATTTGACAAAGTAATTTATTCCTGTGATGCAAAGCTGAATTTTCAGCATCATTACTCCAGTCTTCAGTGTCACATGATCCTTCAGAAATCATTCTAATATGCTGATCTGCTGCTCTTAAATTGTAATAATATTTCACAATATTACTGTTTTTTACTGTATTTTTAATTAAATAAATGTAGCCTTGGTGAGCAGACGAAACTTCTTTTAAAAACATTAAAAATCTTAGTGGTTCCAAACTTTTGGACTGTACTGTACATTGAACCAAACACTATAATAACATCTTAGTTGATAATTCAATATACTTTATTTTTGACAAAACATCCCATGTTTCGGTCGTGACTGCACATTTTCGGCAGTGACAGTAATGTGTTGGTAGTGACCACATCATGTTACAGGATTTTAATTTTAATACTAAAACATATTAAAATACTAATAATTTGCATAACTGTACAAAAATTTTGTTTATTTCCCCCCCAAAAATGATAATGTGTTCCCTTTTGTCACCACCAAAACAATGATGACATGTTTCGGTTGTGACTGTTTGGTAGTGACACAGAAAAAAATACTAAATTTTATCGAATAACCCCCAAAAAACAATAATGTCTCAACCGAAACTTCACCACATGTTAGAATAATAGTCAATTTGAATACTTAAATGTGTTTTTTGGTTGTGGGACAGCAGTTTGCACCAGTTCTGTAGAATGGCCCATATAACAAAATATCAAAGTGGCTTTTATTTTAAACACGGTAAAAGTGGTAACCTGCAATTGTGTCCTTAAAGAGCTATTTTTTACCTTAATTAACTTTGTTGGTATTAATTCCATGTAGTTGGTTCAGTGATGTTAATATTAATAATTGACTGATATGTTGATATTTTTGACTTTAATAAAACTAATTTAGTTGTTACCATTTTTTTCAGTAAAGAAAGCAGTAGCACATGCACGCTTTTCAAGCAAAACATTCCACAAAGAAAAGCATTTTTTAAAGGTTTTACATGATAAAACAGTAGATATACTGTTTGTTGAAGACATTTGGCTATACTTTGTGGATGTTAAATGTTACCAAAACATGTTCAAGGTCATTGTGAAGAGTACCTTCACCTGTAATTACGCTGAACACCTTCTGAGACCTGATGATAATTAAAAAAAGAAGAAAAATGCCATTGTTTTAATACTTTATTACCTAATGCAATGACATTCAGACATTAGAGCATGCTAATACTCTTGAGGCCACTGTATGAAGTTGATCTGTGAACAGTAATACGCTTCTTCTGGTTGACTGTATGCTGAAGTGTGAAGGAACAGTTGAGTGTCCAGTGCCACCGCAGGCTCTGAAGCGGGCTGTTGTGCACTTACGTCATCGATGAGCAGCACGTCTTGCGCCGCAGTCGCTCCTGAGATGAATGCACAATACTGCTTTCACCTGGACCTCTAGCGCCGCCAAGCGAGCGACCAATCTGTTACAACTCGCTCAAGTGCTTAGTAATCATTAAGTAACCGAGCATTTTGAGAAAAAAAAAAAAACTGTCTTACTGTGAATGATACAGTAACAGTGTGCACGTACGGCATGCGCGGTCACGCTAAAGACTTGCCTTCAGCACCATGGACAGTTCACAGCGCGCTGCCGCCACCAGAGGGCGCTGTACACCCATGCGACACATTGCTGCTCGCCTCAGACCTTTACATTTGCATGTGGAATGGTACGATTTGATGAGATCTTTCCGTTGACATGAAGCAAACGTTCATTAATCACTGTTATGAGGATAATGACGTTCATTAATTATTATTATGATGATTGTTGAAGTGTTTCTCAGTGTGTGTGGGCATGTTTTTGTGAAATATCAGGACACAAATGTGTATAATGACATGGGTATGACATAGGCATTACAAGAAGAGGTGACTTATGAGGACATTACCCATGTCCCCACTTTTCAAAAGGCTTATAAATCACACAGAATGAGTTTTTGTGAGAAAGTAAAAGTGTGCACAGTTTCCTGTGATGGTTAGGTTTAGGGGTAGGGGGAGAGAAAATACGGTTTGTACAGTATAAAAACCATTACGCCTATGGAATGTCCCCACAATTCACAAAAACAAACGTGTGTGTGTGTGTGTGTGTGTGTGTGTGTGTGAGAGAGACATTCGTAATCTAATTCCAAACAACCTCTTAGGTAAATCTGGCATAGTAAATGTAGCACTAATGTAAAATCATAATAAATTAATAAGGGATCACTTTCAAACAGTGAAAGGAGCTTTTCTTTCTGAATCTATTTGTTTGGCAGACTGATGTATTTCACAAATTTATTACACTCTAAAAAATGCTGGGTTAAAAACAACCCAAGTAAGGTTAAATATGGACAAACCCAGCAATTGGGTTGTTTTGACCCAGTGGTTGGGTTAAATGTTTGCCGAATGTGCTGGGAAGTTTTATTTAACTCAACTATTGATTAAAAATTAAAAATCAGACACATAATTACTAGAGGCGACAATAATAATCAAAAGGTGAACATTTATTAATAAGCAATTTAATAAATGTTTATTATTTATTAAATGTTCATTTATTAAAATAAATGTTAATTTCCAACCTGTTTTTTTTTAGGGTTAGGGTTTGGGTTAGATTTTAGGCCATTTTTAAACAATAGCTGAGTTAAATAAAACTACCCAACATGTTTCCCAACCGCTGGGTTTGTCCATATTTAACCCAACTTGGGTTATTTTTAACCCAGCATTTTTTTTTAGAGTGTAAACTGCAAAAGAATTGATGTAGGATTTACTTTGAAACGATTTTCTCTCTGAAATTGCTAAATAAATAATAACAAAGAAACAGCAAAACACTGAATAACGTGAACTTTTGAAGCAGACTTCAGTAGTATTTGTTGTACTTCAATAATCTTTGTTTTATTTAACAGTGTAGCTTATAGATATTCAATTCCATTAGCATTCATTTGTGTTTTTCTGATATTACTATATTTCGTGTAAACTCGTGCTGATCAGCCAATCAAAGATCGAATCTGCTGTGACGCCACTGGTCGGCGTTATTCACTCATCATCAGTCAGTCAGCGCTCATTACACTCAAGTCCTCCGCGTCACCGCTTCAGCTCCCGCTCAGCATCAGCAGCACTGAGGATGGAAGAGTTTGGGAGGCGTTTCGCTATTTGAATACAGCGCGCTCCTCGCACACGGTCGCGAGACTCATCACGGTTCCTTTTTGGCCACGCGCTGAGCGGAGCGCGGGCGGCCGGTGATCGGTGTGTTTTGTGTCTATGGGTGTCGACGTGATGTCCCCTCCTCTGAGGAACCTCAAGTGCTTTTCTCCGGTGATGTGCCAGTGTAAACTTATATGTAGCAACCGTACGCTTTCGCTCATGTTCGGCTGTAAGGTAAGCAGGGAGCGCGCACGCGCCCGTTTCTGCTCGGTTTTCTTGTGGATATACAGTAGGATGCTAGAAAGGGGATACCATGTTGGTGACAGAATTCTCACAAGCGTTCACCCAAATTATGAAAACCACGATTTGTTAAAAGAATTATGAATGAAGAATCGAATGTGTGTGTTTGCGGCCGCGCGCGTGGCATTCGTGACATACTGTACATTAGTGAACGGGGTTTTGCACTTCCACATGCAGTGCTACAGTACAGTAAAGCAGCTTGTTGTGTGGTAGGAGTCCATGTAAAGCCACCTGTCTCTCTGCAGATGCACACATGCGAAAAACACCGGAAGGTCAATGTATCTCTAATACATTATACAATACAAAACTGAACTGAACAAACCATGCAAGGTTATGTGAACGTGCAGAGAAGAGTAATACAAAAAGCTATTGCACATTTACACACACTGGCCTGAAAAAAAAATCATTCAACACAAGATGTCCCTATAGCGGGGCATGTTGTCACACAATAAAGGGGAAGATGGATGAAATGAAATATTACCTAGCCTACTTAACGCCTTTCAGCTCAATGTAAACATTGAAACAGCTATAAAACAGAACAAGGAAAACACATGTGACAACTTGCCCCAACTTGACATTGCTCATGTTGTTAGAACACAGTTTAACCTTTGGAGTAAAATGGACCTTCACTATCTAGTTGACTCTTGCCTCAGTGGATCACAGCCGACCCCTTCCCAGTTTTGCTTAATTGTGTTCACTCATTGTCCAAAATGAATGTTTTATCACACTGGTTAATTGAATTGAGGAAATTTACAGGCCATAACTATTTCCTTTTGGCCATGAAAGTGTATTTTGCATTATTGTTAGGCTGTTAAAATATTTTTGTCCATATGACAATGGAATTACTCGCTGTGATTTTCTTGCATAATATAAAAACAGTATAGGTCATAGTGTCACTTGCAGGGTGAACTAGTGTCTGTTCCTCAGTCAGATTGAGACCCGTTGTGATTTAGTATGTTTTTGTCTGGTCTCACTGTCTTGAATATTCCACATATGTTGTTTATATATATAAACCATGTATTATATTATAGTTTCTTATAAAATTACCTGCCAACTTGCGAGGTTCTTGTTCTGATTCACAGAAATTACCCAGCTCACAAAAATATGTTCTAAGAGCATTTTTCTAACATTCAGAATAAGTTATAAAAACGTTATTTCTTAATGTTCATATTTCTGAACATTCAAAACAACTAGTTTTTAAAAAAATGTTAAATTTTTTTTCTTGGTTATGCAAACGTTAAGGGAACATTCCATTTAATCATTTTGCAAACATAATATGAATGTTACTTGTGAATGTTTTCTGAACATTCTGAAACAAGTACTGTAGAAACATTTAAAAAACACTAATTCCGAAATGAAACTTTTCAGCAAAAACATTCCATGAACGATGAATAAATTAGGGCTGCACGATATTGGAAAAAACGGACACAGAAAGCAACAAGAATATTAGGCTGCTGTCACTTTAAGACCAAATGAGCGGATACAAAGTACTGTTTCACATCCGGTTTTCTTTCTCAGTTGTTTAGTTCACCTAAACCATAAGCAATTGTGTTTATGAGGATACTCGATGTTTTACATGCATTTTGATATTTTTTTTCATGTATGTGTCCATTTAGGCACAAATAGAGGCAGAAGAGAACAGCATTCGGTGTTTATGTGCATCTGCTGCACATGCTGCATATAGTTTTCTTTTGCGTCTTTGTGCACTCGAATGGTTTAAATTCGCTTGAACGTTTAAACTGACAGGACCTAAAACACGTTCAAACGATATTATATGATGGTCAAACTTTGCAATTAATCCGAGAATCACATGCATTTTGAACCATGGCGTCTGGTCCATCAGATTAATGATCCCTATACTAGACATTGCACATCCCGCAGATGCGCACATCGCAATTTCTATGCTAAAAAAATATATTGTGGAGCCCTATTATAAATAATGTTTTTGAGAACATTATGGCGCGACGCGATGCCACAACAAGCAATACAATTTCCATGCTAATCAGTGTTTTTGTCGGCGAAAGCAAAGTTTCTATTTTGATCTTGGTTCACGTATCACACTCAAGTCAATGTTAAACCAAGCCAACTTTGTCAAACCTCTTCTACATTTTCCATGCATTATATAAACAATTTGAATGTGTGAACTGATTACTTAGAACATCATTCTAGCGGGACCAGATTGCGGTGCATGTGCTCGGATCGGTCAGGATGATCTGTGACTGCTGCTGCAGTTTTGTTCTGTGTCAGATCACTGTGATTCGAGCAGGGTCGATACTTCCTGTGGAATAGATTGAGACTCGGATAGTGGCTGAGATGATGACCTTGAGAAACATGATGGCGTGGAGAGGGCTGCTACTCAAATACACTGAGATAGAGAGAGAATATATCTGATAATTCATATCTCTCACTTCCCTTTCTCTATGTGTTCAATACATTTACAAGATCTTTACTGTTGATTTTCTAAATCTTGGTGGCATTTAATGACACTTATGCATTGGCTGTACACTATAAGTTTGACATACTTGACTAAAATATTTCTCATTAAAAACCTTTTGATAAAAAGGATTATGCTTAAAATTAGTTTGGAAATGTTTTTACCTCTTTGCAAAGAAGCTTAATTGAAAATGAAATGAGTGAGTTTCATTGAGTCTGAATCTAGGAAAAGAATGACTAGCTTGAAGAAGCTCAAATATGAAAATTACTACATAGTCACTACATCATTTCTGTATTCCATTTGTGTTATTACATAGTTTAGACGACTTTACTATCGGAAAGGCAAATTTCCTCCAAAGAAAGAACAGAAAAAAAGAGGATAGGACAGGATAGAGAACAAACACACTACAATAGAAAACAGAGTCAGACTGAACACATGCTCATATAGTGCTCTGATATGTTGTCTCATATATTGATTATATTGATATAGCCTATAGTGTTTCTTCAGAAAGTATTCACTCTCATCAATTATGTATCGGTCTGTTATGTTGCAAAGTCTGTTTAAAGCATATTTACTAACAGAACAGAACTGTATGGCTTTTTCTGTTGGCCCTTTTACAGCATTATTACTGGCCCTATACCATAAAACATGATGATTGTTGTGTTTAGTAATGTGTTTTTACATTTGCCAGAAAACAAATATGACAGTGGCCAAAGGATCTATGCCGTAGGGTAGTTATCAGCTTAAATGGAAGATTTATCCTTTCAGTGTTTCATTCTTGGTTTTCAATTTAATTTGCTCATATTATAGAGTTATTCCATTTTACATTATATTTTGTATAGTTTAAGTTTATAGTTTAGCAAAGCCACAAAAGCAGTGTTTTCAAAGCAGTGGATGATTGTGTGAGCTTTTTACACATGTGGTGTTATAAAGAGGCTGTTTAATTAACTGATAGAAAATGAATATTATTAAGTAAGTTTGGGTTAAATGTGTTTTTCCTAGTGAAAAAAAAAATACTATATAATATTTGAAATACATTTATTTTGTGCTAAGTATACTACAAATACATTTACATATTTATGTGCTAAATAAAAATACCCTGCAATTGTACTTTTGGTGTACTAAACTGGTATACTTAAAGTCTGCTAAATTAGAACAGCTAATTTTGTACTTAATGCACTTTAATTGTGCAGAAGTAGTGCTGAGGTCCAACTAAAGATACACTATATTGCCCAAAGTTTTGGGACGCCTGCCTTCACGTGCACATGAACTTAAATGACATCCCATTCTTAATCTGTAGGCTTTAATGTGGAGTTGGCCCACCCTTTGCAGCTATAACAGCTTCAACTCTTCTGGGAAGGCTTTCCACAAGGTTTAGGAGTGTGTTTATGGGAATTTTTGACCATTCTTCTAGAAGCTCATTTGTTAGGTCAGGCAGTGATGTTGGCGAGAAGGCCTGGCTCACAGTCTCCGCTCTAATTCATCCCAAAGGTGTTCTATCTGGTTGAGGTCAGGACTCTGTGCAGGCCAGTCAAGTTCCTCCACACCAAACTCGCTCATCCATGTCTTTATGGACCTTGCTTTGTGCACTGGTGCGCAGTCATGTTGGAACAGAAAGGGCCATCCCTAAACTGTTCCCACAAAGTTGGGAGCATGAAATTGTCCAAAATGTCTTGGTATGGTGAAGCATTAAGAGTTCCTTTCACTGGAACTAAGGGTCAAGCCCAACCCCTGAAAAACAACCCCACACCATTATCCCCCCTCCACCAAACTTTACACTTGGCACAATGCAGTCAGGCAAGTACCGTTCTCCTGGCAACCGCCAAACTCAGACTCGTCCATCGGATTGCCAGACAGAAAAGCGTGATTCGTCACTCCAGAGAACATGTCTCCACTGCTCTAGAGTCCAGTGGCGGCGTGCTTTACACCTTTGCATTGCACTTGGTGATGTAAGGCTTGGATGCAGCTGCTCGGCCATGGAAACCCATTCCATGAAGTTCTCTACGCACTGTTCTTGAGATAATCTGAAGGCCACTCGAAGTTTGGAGGTCTGTAGCTATTGACTCTGCAGAAAGTTGGCGACTTCTGCGCACTGTGTGCCTCAGCATGCGCTGACCCCGCTCTGTGATTTTACGTGGCCTACTATTTCGTGGCTGAGTTGCTGTTGTTCCCAATTGCTTACACTTTATGATACCACTAACAGTTGACCGTGGAATGTTTAGTAGTGAGGAAATTTCACGAATGGACTTATTGCACAGGTGGCAACCTATCACTGTACCACGTTTGAACTCACTGAGCTCCTGAGAGGGACCCATTCTTTCACAAATGTTTGTAGAAGCAGTCTGCATGCCTAGGTGCTTGATTTTATACACCTGTGGCCATGGAAGTGATTGGAACACCTGAATTCAATGATTTGGAGGGGTGTCCCAATACTTTTGGCAAAATAGTGTATATTTGAGTATATGTGATTGTGCTAAAGTGCTACTATTGCAAGTGTACTTTAGGAACACCTTAGATATGTTGCATTTAAAGACTGATATTATACAGAGATCATACAATCCTTATTAATAGATAGTAAACACTTTTTAGGCATAATATTAAGAGATGTGCATTGTGCAGTAAGAAATACTCCAAATAAAGTTTAATTATAATTTTATATCAGTAAGTCTTAAGTGATATGTCAATAAATATGTTAATGGATTTGAAGTATACTTAGTATGAATTAAATGTATTTTAAATAGATTTTAGTATAAGTTTTACATGTTTTGTACATCTTTACAAAGATTTACATTGTATATACATATATATATATACAGGTCCTTCTCAAAAAATTAGCATATTGTGATAAAAGTTCATTATTTTCCATAACGTAATGATAAAAATTAAACTTTCATATATTTTAGATTCATTGCACACCAACTGAAATATTTCAGGTCTTTTATTGTTTTAATACTGATGATTTTGGCATACAGCTCATGAAAACCCAAAATTCCTATCTC
>RJVU01046259.1:4162498-4229965 GCA_003731715.1 Anabarilius grahami | reverse complement strand
TCTCTACTACATCATTACTCGTGGCTAATAAGGCTTATTCTTCATGGTGTGGATATTTCAAATCCCCTGACCTTGAGTATTAAACTTTAGTACTGAAGTTGTCTTGCACCGTTTGTGCTGCTGACATGAATGATACCTCAAATCGTGTTGATGCGAGATATGCTACAGTTTTACTGCTCTAGATGATTAGCTTTCCTTCATAGGTACACATGCGGCTGGGGATTTTCAGAAGGAAATAATCTTTATAAAATAGGAGGAAAAAATCCCATAGACTTACACTGATGGTGCAGAAAATGTACAATTCGAGTTTTTAAACTCATGTTTAGTCCTTCTCCCTCACTTTTCTTTGCAATTTCACTCCATGATTGTATTATTGCTTCTTTTTCCACAACTAAATGACTGCCAAGAAACTGCTCTGTTTTTCTCTTTCTTTATTCCTCATTTTAATTTCCTCTCTTTGTTTTCTAACTTGTGTAGTGTGCTACTGTATGCAGCATGTTAAAATGAGTCTGATCACTACTGTCATGTACAGTATAGGATAAATGTGCCCCCTAAACACACACAGGTTTGTTTTTGTGAATTGTGAGGACATTCCATAGGCGTAATGGTTTTTATACTGTACAAACTGTATTATCTATCGCCCTACACCAACCCTACACCTAAACCTACCCAACACAGAAAACTGTGCACATTTTTACTTTCTCAAAAAACTCATTCTGTATGATTTATAAGCCTTTTGAAAAGTGGGGACATGGCGTAATGTCCTCATAAGTCACCCTCTCCTTGTAATACCTATGTCATACCCATGTCATTATACAAATTTGTGTCCTGATAAAAACACGCGCGCACACACACACACACACATACTGCACAAACTGTATATTCTGTCCCCTAACCCTAACTCTACCCCTATACCCCTATCACAGAAAAAAATCAGCATTTTTAAATTTTTTAAAAACGTCATTCTGTATGAATTATAAGATGTTTACGGGGCCCCAAAATGTACATTTTGTCCCCATAACATACAGAATACCTGAACCACACACACACACACACAGAGAGAGAAAGCAGAATCAGGTTTTCACAAAGAGTTTCCATGAATAATAAATGATGTTGGATGAATTTCTCACTGCCTGTCTATCTCTCTGTCTGCCAGTGTTCAGATTCCCCACAGCATGCAACAGCTATAAAAGCCATTTATACACCCTGTTAGTATAAAAAGCTGAGAAATCAAATTGAAAGAGAAATCAAAATGAGAGTTCACATATCTGGAAAGCTATGGTATGTAATGCAACAATAGTTATGAGAGACAAAATCCCGTTCATTTTAGTGTTAACCTTTCAAGACCTACCATGATCTTCAGTGTTATTACTGAACTCAATGACTTGTCCTTCTGTGGAAGCCACAAGTCAGTGTGATTTCAACTTTATTTAAAAATAAATCACACTAAATAACCAATATAGAACTACACTACCCATAATCCCAAAGCAAGATTCACCAATCAGGACTGCTTTTCCTAAAAGCATTGTAAGCCTAGATCATAGAGATCAGAGTAGTCATTGTTACTATGAAACGTAAATCAGAGCTCAGCAGTTGTCACGTAAAGGCACAGAGACAAAATGTAAGATCCAAAAACAGCTTTAATGGGTAATCCAAAACCTAATCAGACAGGCAGGGGTCAAAAATCCACAGAGCAGTCAACAGGAAACAAAGAAAACAAACAGAGAAGCCGGTGACCGTAAATGAAACCAACATAACAAAAGCAGAAACAAACCAGGTATAAATAGACAGACACTAATGAACAAACACAAAACAGCTGGGTGCAATGAACGGGATAATGAGTCCGGGAAGTGGGTTATGGGAAATGAAGTCCAAAAGTGTGGTTAGGAACAGTCCGGGTTGGAGTGCCCTCTAGTGACCAACCAGGGCACTCCAACTGGTGATCATGACAGCAGTGGTCACTCTTATGAAGAAGTCTGAATGATGTAATATAGGCTTGTCCATACAGTATTAAAATATTCGGTTTTATATTTTTGTGATTTTATATAGCAGTATTGTTTATAATTTGATTTGAGGTTATGTCATTTGCGTAAAAGCAGAACACACAAACACATGAAAATTAGTGCTGTACCTGCCGGCGAGGAGGAGATTGTAAATAAAAAAGGACATATCAGCTCGTCAGAGTGGCAGTTTCCTGGTTTCCTTACAGTTGATCTACTTCAAAGTCTTCAGAGAGCAGTTGTCATGTCAGTATTAACAGCTGCACAGTCTTTTCATCCACACAGTATCTTTATTTCTGTGTTTTAAATATTCAAATTATCACAGAAGTACTGAGATAAAAGTTTATAGTTCAGATAAAAACACTAATGTCTATGTTATCGATCAAAATTGAGCAAATCAGCTCTTGAAAGAAACTTGGCGCTGAAAACGACGCATTTATCGATTACATTGTTTCACCACCAGGTGGCGACAAGTGACATAAAAAATTTATTTGATGCTGAATCTTTATTCAACAGATTCTTTCAAATACACTGATTCATCCAGTAACGAAACAAGAGTATTTATGAGTGAGTCATTGAATCATACATCCAAATAGATTAAAAAAAATAATAATTTCAAATAAATTACAAATTATAAAATAGACGGCAGCAATTAATATTTTGTCAGAACCTCTAGTAAATTACATGTTATTTCGTTTAGTTGTCATTCAGAATCATTATTTATTTAATCTTCATATAAAATATTAGAAAGATTTGTTTACATTTTATTTATTTTGTTTTGTTTTAAAATTATTTGTTGTTTGCCTTAATTAAAATGCATTGGTTAAATTCAAACTTTTTTTTTTACTGGTCTTTTTTTGAAAAAAGGTCATTTAAATTTTTTCAATAATTATCGATACCGATCAATATGAAGGTTTATATCGTGATACATTTTTTAGCTGTATCGCCCAGCCCTACTATGTGTACATAGCTCTTTCACTCATAAAAATAATTTAAGCACACAGTCTTGCACCTTTGTCTTTTTCTTAGTCTACATGCTTGAGATGCAAGTCTGGGGCTTAAGAAATAAATTTCTTAAGGCAAAAGATTCTCAGATATTTTCTTAAGAGTGTCTTAAGATCTTTTTCTTTAGAAGAAAATGATAAGCCTTGGTGTTATCTGATTCTATGTATTGTTCTTGCTGAAGACTCTCTGATCAACTCAAAGAAAAACAACTAAAAGGCCGTCTTTTTGCACACTATTTTAGCTGCAACTGTCTTGACAGGCGAATTTAGCAAAAAGTCACATCACTTTAGAGCCGATGGCCACGTGGGCAGCTCTCCGATATGTAGTGCGGGCGTCCCAAGTTTGAGTCCTGACCTTTCCGGGTCATGTCCGTCTCTCTCCCACTTTGCCTCCTGTCAGTTCTATCTCAATAAAATAAAAAATTCTCAATAAAATATACTGTCCCATTTAAATAAAGACAAAAAGTACCCCCCAGAAATCATGTCACACATAATAATTAATTATGACTAATCATTGTTTACATTATCTACCAATGGTGTCACTTCAAAGTACTCGTGCAAATCCCTAGTAATAGTAATATGCATTATATGAAGCTAGTGTTATGTTGTAATGTTTAAAGGGATAGTTCACCCNGATCGGTACGTGAGTTTAATTACTCGCCGATACCGATGCCAGAATTTTTTGTGGTATCGGTGGTATTTCCGATACTAGTATCGGAATCGGAACAACCCTACTTCAAAGTACTCGTGCAAATCCCTAGTAATAGTAATATGCATTATATGAAGCTAGTGTTATGTTGTAATGTTTAAAGGGATAGTTCACCCAAAAAACGAGAATTATCCCATGATTTACTCACCCTCAAGTCATCCTAGGTGTATATGACCATCTTCTTTCAGACAAACGCAATCTGAGATATATTTAAAAATATCCTGGCTCTTCCAAGCTTTATAATGGTAGTGAACAGGGGTCTGTTTTGAAGCCCCAAAAAATGCATCCATAGATCTAACCTTACGATACTCCTACATACTGCGTCATACATCATGTCACGGGTTACTCATTTAGTGCAAGTCGACTTGGGCAGTATGCGTATGGTCGTCTGGCAGAAGCTAGCCGTATGGATTATATTTATGATGGATGGATGCACTTATTTTGGGCTTTAAAACACACCCTCCATTCACTAGCATTATAAAACTTGGAAGTGCCAGGATATTTTTAAATATATCCCTGATTGTGTTCGTCTGAAAGAAGATAGTCATATACACCTATGGCTTGAGGGTGAGTAAATCATGGGATAATTTTCATTTTTGGGTGAACTAACCCTTTAATATTGGAAACAACCCAATAAATTAATCTGCCTTTGAGGATTTGACACAAGTTGGAGGTTATCTTAACTTTAAGAAGTTATTTACAAACATTTTAACAAGATTCTTTTCAGAAATACAAATTTTTCCTAACTTTTGTCTTTAGAAAAATCTTGCATAATGCCAACCTAATGTCTTCATTGGCTGCCCACGAGCAGTGTGTACTTTGACCCTCAAACACTGTGGTTGTAGTTGAGACTGGAATAGTGCGTTCACACCAGACGCGAATGAAGCATTACGCGCGAGTGATTTACATGTTAAGTCAATGCAAAGACGCGAATAGACATCCTGCGGCGGGAATTGAGCGTTTTGGGCGTTTGACACGTGATTCGCGCGAATTGCGCTAATCGCGCAGATTGAAAAATCTGAACTATGCCGAATATTCACGCTGCGTTAACCAATCAGGAGCTTGCTCTAGTAGTGACGTGATTACGGCCTAGCGAGCGGAGGCAGAAATCTGAAACAACAATAGAGGACAAAATCATCGTCGCTGTACGATACATCTTTGTACTTTTATAGAAACAGGAATAAAAGGGATCTTGCTTGGAAGAAAGTGAGCGAGGAGGTCGGACAATCTGAGCTATATATATATATACATACATATTGAGACTACAAGCTAGCTAAAGCCGGCAAATTGAGCTTATTCGCCGTATTTTACAACTACTTTCCTGCTGACGAGTTGATGTGTTTATTCAGAGGAAGTGTGCAGAACGAGACTGGAGCCGCCTGGCAGAAGCCCCTCTCATGACGCGAATTCGCGTCTGTTGTAAAGTGATTTTCACGCACGAATGAAGCGAGTAAATTCAAAATTCACCCCAGAAGAGTTTGATTTGTGTTGTCCTCATGTTGAGAAGACGCTGTTTTCTGCTGGAATTGATACTCGTGCTGGAATTGATACGGTAAATCTGACGCCATCATTACTGTTTGTATCACTGCGTATCAAGTACAGATGAAGCCTCTGGAGGTGAAATTCAGATATGCTAATGGGTGTTTGGTTTCCGACATGCGCTGTAAGCAGTGGACCAATCACAACAGACTGGAACACTGACCAATCAGAGCAGAGCAGCTCTCAGAAAGGACGGGTTTAGTGAGACCAAATTCTTGATCAAACCGTTTCAGACACTGTGAGAAAAGAGCTTGAGGCTTCATTGTATATTATGAGAAAAATAGTGTTTTTTTTTTTTTTACCTTCAATGCATGTAAACCTGTTGTAGAAGACAAAATTAGGAACCTTTGTAAATAACATAATAAGGGTACTTTGATGTTTTGTGAATCCGGCCCCTGATTTCCCAAAGGCTATAATAACCCTCAAAAGAATGATGAGAATATGTAATGAAATCCATACAGACAATCCTTGAATCATTGAATGAGGAGGCTGTACTTGTATTATATTTGGTGGAATGTACTGATTCCTGAACCTCTGATCTCTTGTTCTTTCTTTTAGATTACAGGAGATGTGTAATGTAAGCCAAGCCCCAGGAGGTCTCAGGGTGGAGTGTCAACCGGTGCGCTCTCTGTATTCCTATGGGAATTACGTTTGAATAACTCAGTAAAACCACCGCTTCACTGCTGTATTTGGCATTTGAGGTCTTTTGAAACTCATGGCTAATATTAGAATGTAAACTCGTCTGTTGGCGTGAGGTAGCCTGGGTTTGTGAGGAACGAGTGATCGGAGATGAGTCACAGCGTCCGGTTTCATAAAAACAACAAGGATGACTTGTGCGTTAAAAAGTCTCAAATAGACGTTCGATCATCGGTGTGAGCTCTGGTCCACTTTGGTTATTTTCCGGCCCGCTTAAACGACTGTACAGAATGTACAGAAGTCCAAATGACTGTACAGAAAACAATAAAAAATGCGTGTACAATGAAAAAGTTGATCCAGTTCAGTTGATCCAAACTTCCAAAGTATCATTCTTTTCAGTGTGTGACTTAGAATCTCTATCTGTGCCAAATTAATAAGTACTATTTCACATACAAAACTTTGAAAACAAAGAAAAATTGGAGCTTGCCAGATTCAGTATGTGTTTGCCTTTCTTTCTTTTTTTTTTTGTGCATTATACATCAGACGTACAGTGAGAAGACTGTGGGTGGGCTGTGCTGCATAACTGTTTCTTCTCCCGGCGAGTATAATGATGTTCAGAGTCCTCTGCCACCTCTCTCTCGCTCTCTGTGGTGCATGCTGGGAATAGATTTGTGTCAGACAGTTGTGTGCAGAGTGTTTGGTATCACTCTTGACGTTGTGACGTATGCTTCTGTTTGTTATCATTTTGTTATGTGCAGACTGTAGTCAGAGCCTGGCATCGCATCAGTCGCCTGCAGGGGAAACACTACCTCACTCACTGCCACTGGCGGTGTTCGTAGAAATCTTTTAAAACATTAGCTAGTCTTGTAGTTAAAAGCGCCTTAAATAACACATGTGCCCCATTCATTTAAAGAAGTCATGAATTGAAAAATCACATTTTTTGAGAAATCAAAACTTTTGACATATAAGAGGTCATTGTACTATAAAAACATCCTGTAAGTTTCAGAACGCAAAACTTTGTTAGTCCAAAAACAGCTTTTATTGAAACCAAGCTCAGAAAACGACTCATTTCGGATTTTGTCACATTATGGTGTAATAATGCGATGAAGACCACCTTTGCAAAATCAAATCAACACCCAATTACATCATCATATCTTTGGCCACGCCCACTGGCGCAAGGAGAGAGGAGAGATACAGGGTCACTGGACTAAAAATAACATTACCTTCCAAATGATCCTAATGCGCTTATTTATTTTTCACTATGTGAATGAATTCTATTTGTTTGTCCAGTACATTTCACTGTGGACTCTTTGTTAAATCAGTCGCAATTTCTTGCAAACAGACTTTTACTGTAAGATATGGACCCGACAGTAATGTCACAACATGTAAGTAACCGTGTTAATTCTAATGCCTGATCTGTGATCAGTGATTTCTGAAATGTAATGATTCATGTACAGTTAGACGTTATTTGTCTCAAAATTGTTTATTGCTGTTTATGCATCAGTAAATAAACGGTCAATTTCACATTGTTTCTCTTAGTACCATAAAAATAATCCGTTATTTAAACTGTGATTTAAATTATATACAGAAAGCGATCAAAGAACGCTCCCTTTATAATCGCTGGAGCTGTCAATAAAACAGCGCGAGTTCATCAGTGACTGAGTTCTGGTAATTAAATTGAATTAATACCGTAATCTTAAAGGGTTAGTTCACCCAAAAATGAAAAATCTGTCATTAATTACTCACCCTCAAGTTGTTCAACACCCGTAAGACCTTCATTCATTTTCGGAACACAAATTAAGATATATTTGATGAAATCTGCGAGCTCTCTGACCTCCTTATACACAGCAACGGCCCAGAAAGTAGTAAAGAAATCGTTAAAACAGTCAACGTGGCTGCAGAGATTCAACCTAATGTTATGAAGCGACGAGAATACTTTTTGTGTGCAAAAACAAAACAAAAATAATGACTTTATTCAACAATATCTTCTCTTCCCTGCCAGTCTCCTACATTGCATTATCCAGTGGTGGGGTTTTTTGTCAGCAGTATTCCTCTCATTGAGGTTAATGCAGACAGTGCAGAAGCATATAAAAGTAATAATGTCTGTTGATAGTTTACTGTGGATTTCTTGTCCAATTTATATGCAGCTGGGATCTCCTGAGAGACACCCAGAACAGAGAACTGTCACATGGAGGAAAATGAGCTCATCTTTAGTGTGTGACATCAGAGACACAGCAGCTCCCCTCAGGCAGTGCCTCAGGACAGGATGGACATCTTTCAGAATTGATAGAATTCTGGAGAATCATTGGTGCAAAAAATATGATGTAATTCATGTGGGATTTCTTTCCAGGAGTTGCCAACAGCCTTTTGACACTGCCCAAGAAGAGTGACATAGTATTTTAGAAAAACTGGACACCTGTTGCAGTTTTGTGCCCAGGGACAGTTGCATAAAATGCTTAGTCTAGTCTTACATGCTAGTCATTTAAAATGTTTTAACACTTTTTGAAGTCAGTACATAAAAATGTAGATTAGTATAATTTGAATCTGAAAAGTAAGACTGATTACCCCTTGGCAAACTGCTAGTTGGTTCGACACATGGTTCTTAAAAGATTAGTTCACTTCATAATTAAAATGTCCTGATAATTAATCCAAGATGTTCATGTCTTTCTTTCTTCAGTCGAAAAGAAATTGTGGTTTTTGAGGAAAACATTCAAGGATTTTTCTCCATATAATGGACTTCAACAGTTACCAACAGGTTGAAGGTCCAAATGTCAGTTTCAGTGCAGCTTTAAAGGACTCTACAAGATCCCAGATTAGGAATAAGGGTCTTATCTAGCAAAATAATAGGTCATTTTCTAAAAAAAATTATATGCTTTTTTACCACAAATGCTCGTCTTGCACTGCTCTGCGATGCACCACGCATTAAGTAATCACGTTGGAAAGGTCACATGTGATGTAGGCGGAAGTACCGCGGTAGGGTGAAAAACTCCTTATCTTATTTGCTCCTCCAACATCTAAATCGTCCGACATCATTGTTTTAGTCTTTGTACGTTCGCTTTGCAGACACTGGATCGGTACTTCCACCTACGTCACGCATGACCTTTCAACGTGATTATGTAATGCGTGGAGGATCACAGAGCAGTGTAAGATGAGCATTTGTGGTTCAAAAGTATATAATTATTATTATTATTTTTTTTAAATGACCGATCGTTTCACTAGATAAGACACTTATTCCTCATCTGGAATCGTGTAGAGCTCTTTGAAGCTGCACTGAAACTGACATTTGGACCTTCAACCTGTTGGACCTATGGAGACATTTGGACCTATGGAGAAAAATCCTGGAATTATGTTTTTTTCATCAAAAACCATAATTTATTTTCGACTGAAGAAAGAAAGACATAAACATCTTGGACGACATGGGGGTGAGTAAATTATCTGGAAATTTTAATTCTGAAGTGAACTTATCCTTTAAGACACGTCTGTTATTATAAAAACAAAGACTCAGAACAGCCGGAAATACTGGGACGCGCAACCAACATTTTGTGAATAACAGACAAGATGAAGATGAAGTGATGACTGAAGTTGCATACAGTGTAAGCTGTGCTAAAGCTTTTTTATATATATTCATACTCTTATCACAGCTTAAATGCAGCGACAGCTCTAATTAAACCATTTGTACATTGATGTACAAACTGTACAGTATTTTTTGGCAATCAATTTGAGATAAAGTCCTCTCCTACTTGTAAAACACACTTGTCACATCATAGAGGTAGAAGAAGTCTTCTGCGAATTCTATTTAATTATTATAATATCCTTATGTTTTATATTCAATGTTCATTTTATCTTTACATTTGCTTTTTGCACTTGTCAGTTCCTGCTTTCTCTCTCAGTCATTGTGGTGTTGCTGGCTCATTGTAATGTGATCTTGCTGACTGTTACCTCCCTTCAACCCCCACTTTCTCCCTTCTTTTCTCATTTCTGGTGAGATTGAAGGATGGTTTCTTTCTGATCTTGATATAAAGTCAGTTCACTTGGTGGCCATCTTGGCAGCACTTCCAGACATCTGTTGTAATGCAAATACGGCTCCTGTCTACTTGAAAGGGAAGCAAATAAAGTCTCCAAATCTGTGTGCACTTGTAATGTTAGTAGGATTTTTACATCAAAAACTGTCAATAAATGGCCATTTTCTACTCTTGTGATTTTAGCCCTCTGATTTGAACATTCTTTTTAATGGGGCATCTCATTTAAATTGCTTTTTATTTTAGGAGTTATTGGGCCCTATTTTAATGATCTAAGCACATGGTCTGAAGCACATGGCGCAGGTGCACTTAGATCATGTCCGAATCCACTTTTGCTAGTTTAATGACGGAAAAAATGGTCGGCATGCCAGGTGCATGGCCCAAAAGGGTTGTACCTAGTCTCTTAATGAGTCATGGGTGTGTTTTGTATGTAACGTGCAATAAACTAATCAGAGTGCCATCTGTCATTCCCTTTAAAATCCAGGTGCGCTCGCGCCATGGCGAATTCGCTATTTACATGTTGGAAAATAGACACCCTCAACCTGTTTGAATACATGTGTGTATTGCCACGATTGGTCAAATAATTTGCCAATTTCATTCATCATTACTGCAGATAGGTAATTCTGATACATGCAATGACTATCCATTATGACACGTAGGCATCTGTATCTTTATGTACACAATAAAAATCTTTTACATTGTAATCCTTTTATTTTTAATATTTGGCATGTTTGTGTGCTGCTGCACGTCCCTGTGTGTGTAATAAGCAGAGTTGTACGCACGTTGTGCACCCGCATATAGGTGCATATTACTAACGCACCCTTTAAATAACAAAAAATACTGCGGCATTGAGGTTTTTGTTGGTCAATGATGCAGTCGTTTTCAATTGCCTCAAAATAGCAACACGCCAACAATGCACCTGAACACACCTCGTTTTCAGACCAGCACGTCCATGGGTGAAAAGATGGCCGTGAGTGCATTTTGCTATTTAAACAAAGTGGCGCTGGACGTAAAAATGATAACTGCGTTGGGCTGAAACTAGCAAAAAACACTTGCGTCGTGCCTAACGTCACATTGCGCCGGGTGTCTGATAGGGCCCATTGTCTCCTAAAAGAAAGAAGTGATTCTGAACTACCTGAAATTATTAGTTGGCAATTCCAGTTTTTCTGCACAAACCTATGTAGGTTTGTAACAAATTTGCATAATGCCAGCCTATGGTCTTGATTGGCTGCCCGCGAACAATGTCTACTTTGACCCTCAAACACTGTAGTTGTAGCTGAGACTGGAAGAGTTTAGTTTGTGTTGTCGAAATGTCGAGAAGATGCTGTTTTCTGCTGCAAAAGCAAATCCACTTTGATGCACTTCCAAAGGATGAGGCTCATGCTGGAACTGATACGGTAAAACCGACACCATCGTTACTGTTTGTATCACTGTGCAAGTTTGAGGAAGAGCTGAAATTTATATATGGTAATGTCTGTTTGGTTTCCGACATGCGACCAATCACAACAGACTGGGCCATCTGACCAATCAGAGCTGATTAGGCTCACGGAAAGGAGGGGTTTAGAGAGACTGAATCCTTTATTGAGTCGTTTCGGACACTGTGAGAAAAGAGATGACACTACAATGTATTTTATGAGAAAATTTAAGTGTTTTTGACCTGGAATTGGATGCATGTAAACCTGTTGTAGGAGACCTGCAAAACAAAATTAGAAGCCATTAAAGTAGCATAATAGGGCACTTTAACTAAAATGTAAACGCCCACTGCTATGATTGGGCAACATCTTTGCATATGAAATAAGTGTTTCATGTAGAACTCTTTTGAAAACCTTTACTACCTTTTTACTATAACAGCTGCCAAGTTAACTAATTTTGAAAAGTGTTATCAATAATTATTGATCGCAGATTAGGCATTAGATTTAAGACCGTGTGTGGTATTACTGTCAGTGTTTGCAGTGCCTGTGTCGAATTGTGACTGGCTTATCAAAAAATCCATAGCGAAATGAACCGAACAAACAAATAATGCTCTACTGAGACACTCACATAGTTGAAAATAAACAGCCTTTGGAAGGTGATGATATTTTTAGTCCAGTGATACTGTTTTATCTGTCCATATCACTTGATCACATCACAAAAGCACCAGTGGACGGGCCAAAAAGGTGATGATGAAGAAGCAGGCATTGATCTATGTCTGTACAGGCAGTCTTGTGCTGATGTATTCATCTCTATTACATTGTAAAAACCCAGGAGTATTTTGGCAGCCTGGTCTCAGTATAAGTTGTGTTTAGACTAACAAGGTAGTATCTATCTATCTATCTATCTATAGAACTCGCTTTAAAACCCACTGGAAAAGATATATTATCATTTTATGTACTATTTAAATGTACCATAATATGAGAAACACTAACTGTAACCTGACTTATTATTTAGGATATGTGAATAAGGTAATTGATTCTTTTAATTATAAGGCGGGACATGTTATCAGCTCAGTTTAGTTGATTCAATTCAGTTCAATAACAGTGTCAGTGTTGCAAAGTTAGAGTCGTTATCCAGCTCAATTCAGTTCAAATGCTGTTCTTATCCGATCAGTGCAGTTAAATCCATAATATTAGTGAATATTATCACTTTTCCTACAGCCTTTGATTTTTGCAAAATTTCATGCAAACCAAACATAACGCGAAGCTTCAGAATTTGGTTTGAGTATGTTTTCTCTCTTGTTCTCACTGTAGAAATATCGGTATCAGGATGAAGAGACTCCGCCCCTGGAGCACAGCCCCGCCCACCTGGCTCACAGCAAGAGCGCTGAGATGCTTCACATGAGCGATAAGAACCTGGCTGCCATGGACACCATGCACAGTTACGCCCCCCACACACACATCTCACCAATAAAGGTACGGATACTCACACTCACACACAAACACGTGGGGTTTTCATGTTTTATAGGGACATTTTTACTGTACACACTGTATGTTCTGTCCACTAACCCTAAACCTACTCATCACAGAAAACTTTCTGGATTTGTATATTTTCAAAAAACATCACTTAGTATGATTTATAAGATGTTTTCCTCATGGAGACCAAAACATTTCCCCACTAGGACAAGGATTTTGGATATTGCCATCTTCGTGGGAACATTTTGGGTTTATCAGGACCACACACACACACACACAAGGATTGTGCTGTTAACACAGTACTGTACTGTACACCTCTCACAGTAAGATGTTAATCTTCAAATTTTTATATTTTCAAAGATTTAGTGGAGTTTTCAGTTGTTTTTTATTGAAGTGCAACTTTCTAGATGTTTCTCCTGTTTCTTAAGTAGAAATAGATGCAGCATTTGTTGAAAAACAATAAGAATGTACCACTATTATTTTAGTATTATTTATACACTTTTAATTATTAATATATCTTTAGTTTAAGTTTTAGTATTTTATGTGATTTGTTTTTTTGTTTTGTTTTTATATTTCGATTTAACCTTTATTTTTATTTTAGTTTTAATTTTTAGTCATTTTTGTACAACTTAGGACCGTTTTGGTCACACTTTATATAAGGCTCTTGGGTACAATGTACTTATTATGTTGATGTTGTTTTGCTAAACACTGCTGTAGAGGTGTGATACGGGTAGGTTAGGACAGGTTTGGTGGTATAGGTTGGTTTAAAGGGTGGTTAAGGGGTCGACAGTGTAGTTATTGATGTAATTACAGAAATTAACTACAGCTGTAATTACATGAACATATTTTTAAATACAAGTTCAATGTGAAAACGTACAAAATAAGTGCATTGTATCAAATCATTAATTTAAATGTTAATACGTAGTAATACAAAGTCATTTAATATACAGTGGGACCCTTGTTTTATTACTACATTACTACATTCATATTTTAATCATATTTAATATTTGAACACTTGAGTACAGTTGCAACAAAAGCCAGAGACTTTCCATATGCTCTCCATTTGATCTCTAGGACACTGCGTTCCAAATTATTATGCAAGTGACATATCAGTAAGATTTCAGTACAATAAACATTCAGATTTTAGTTTTTCTAAGAAAATGTTTGTTTGTTTATTTATCCATGTCTTTTTAGATAACTGGTATCAATCTCAGACAAAATAATTTGCCAGATCTATGGAAACCCTACTTAGAGGTTGTTCCACATTATTAAGCAAGTCACAGTTCTCATGCAATATGGGGAGGAAGAAAGATCTTTCTGAAGATGAAAAGCATGAAATGGTGCAATGTTGTGCAAAAGGCATGAAAACAACTAATATTGTGTGAAACTGAATGGAGATTATCGAATTATCATAAGATTTGTGAGTGATTTAGAGCACAGCAGAACTCGGTCAGATAAAGGCTTATTAATGAAAGTTCCTGTCAAAAAAATTAATTGTATTAAAAGGGCAGCTATAAAAAAAGCCAGTGTTGAGCAGAAAACAGGTATTTGAAGCTGCTGGTGTCTCTGGAGTCTCAAGAAGCTCTCCATGCAGGCTGGCAGTTGTGCGTAAAGATGCATTTTAGCCACTCCAAACCAAACCTCACAAAGAGAAACATTTACAGTGGGTGTAGAAATACATGAAGACTCATTTTTAAATAATTTTATTCACTGACGAATGCCGTACTACAATGGATGGTCTAAATGGATGGATTTCTGGATGGTTGGTGAATGGCCACCACGTTCCAACAAGACTGCGACGTCAGCAAGGAGCTGGCGGGTGATGATTTGGGCTGGAATATTGGGAAGTGAGATGGAGGGTATTTAAATGACTTTTGCAAGATATGTGGAGTTCATAACTGGCCATTTTCAGCTATGGTATAAAAAGGAGGATAGTGCATAGTACAATGCACTATTGTACAATGCACTATGCACTATCCCATGCTGCAAAAAAACACCACAGCAATAAAACTGTTTGAAAATGTATTTCTAAACCCATTGTAAATGTTTCTCTTTGTGAGGTTTGGTTAATGGTGGCTAAAATGCATCTTTACGCACAACTGCCAGCCTGCATGGAGAGCTTCTTGAGACTCCAGAGACACCAGCAGCTTCAAATACCTGTTTTCTGCTCAACACTGGCTTTTTTTATAGCTGCCCTTTTAAAACAATTAATTTTTTTGACAGGAACTTTCATTAAGAAGCCTTTCTCTGACCGAGTTCTGCTGTGCTCTAAATCACTCACAAATCTTATGATAATTCGATAATCTCCATTCAGTTTCACACAATATTAGTTGTTTTCATGCCTTTTGCACAACATTGCACCATTTCATGCTTTTCATCTTCAGAAAGATCTTTCTTCCTCCCCATATTGCATGAGAACTGTGACTTGCTTAATAATGTGGAACAACCTCTAAGTAGGGTTTTCATAGATCTGGCAAATTATTTTGTCTGAGATTGATACCAGTTATCTAAAAAGACATGGATAAATAAACAAACAAACTTTTTCTTAGAAAAACTAAAATCTGAATGTTTATTGTACTGAAATCTTACTGATATGTCATTTGCATAATAATTTGGAACGCAGTGTAGAATCAATTGCGATGTTAAAGAGATCTCATTTGAGATGTTACCAACACACACAGATAAACCACTGCATAATATAATAATACATATTCACTGAGGTCATCTTACAGTTCTCCACTGTGCAGTGTGTGTGCATTATC
The DNA here is from genome assembly GCA_003731715.1 of Anabarilius grahami. Taxonomy (NCBI): domain Eukaryota; kingdom Metazoa; phylum Chordata; class Actinopteri; order Cypriniformes; family Xenocyprididae; genus Anabarilius; species Anabarilius grahami. The sequence goes on along the minus strand of RJVU01046259.1, from coordinate 4,214,408 downwards.
TCTGTTCTGTTTGTCTTTGAGAAAATGTTCATGTTTTCCCATTGTTATCCACACAATCGATTCACTGTATTGTTTGTGTGTCTGTTTCAACTCACTCATGCCCTGGTCTACTGCACTATATTTCTCAATGCCTCTTCTCTATTATTTTTTTCTCTGCCTGTCTTACTGTCTCTGCGTTTGACCTCTGTGTTCATTCCCTGCCTGGTTTCCCCATTTCCTCTGGCTTCAGCAGGTGTGTGTGTGTGTGTGTGTCAGTTCTGCACACCTCTGCTGTGTGTAGGCTGATCAGACACGCTGCACTGTTTCTGCAGCCTCCACTGGCTCTCCAGCACAAGAAACACACACGCACACACTTCCGTCTTGCATAATTTCTCAACACAGACTCACATACACAGATTGGCATAGTACCATGTTATTTGTTCAATTTGTGCAGTATTTATACAAAATGCACAATATGTTCTGCATGGAAGACCCAGATGACTCAAAGTGTGCAGAATACAGCCAAAGTACACTGCATGAAAACTGACCATCCTTATCCAGTGTGAGAAATCTATCATGATTTTTAGCATGAATTAACCTTCAAACACATTTTTAAACAAATCTACAATTTACTTATGACATTAAGACTGACCTTGTAAATAATTTAACACACATGAGAGACACTAGCCACCATTTTGGCTCAATAATCCTATCAATATCCACGCCAGATGATGAACAATAATTCACTACCTAGAGTGAAACACACAAACATGTGTAACATATGTTCTTATTTATGCATCTTAGCAGTTGGCTAATAGGTTTTGTGTCAAATCACTTTAGCATGAAGCTCATTTACATTCTTGTGTTCTGTGTGTCAAGGGTGTTTGGCTGGATATGAAGGTCAGAAACCAAACAACGACTCCTCCTCCTAGCTTTCTCTCTCTCTCTCTCTCTCTCTCAGTGGTACCATCTGTCTTCATGTGAAACATGCCTGTGAAACACAACATGCAAACATCCACATACATCCCTTGGTTCATTTTACTGTAGAGCTTTAATAATATCCACAGTATCAGCGCATTACAAAGAAATCAAAGTCATCATTATCGGTGCTCATTATAACGGGTATAACCGTTTCCTCAAAAATTATGATTATGAAAGCTTACTAAACTATACAATTCATCATGGAAAGTGTTATTATATTCTATAATTGATGCAGTGCATTTGTACACACCTATTCTTTTGTATTTGAACAAATATGTAGGGTAGTGAATGTAGTTAATGAAGGTGGAGATTTGTAAGCAATTTAAATTTTTGTGGTTATGTAGTATGATCTTGATATGGGATTATGTAAGATGTATAGTGCATGTATTTTTTTCTTATGTCCTAGCTGTCTGTATGTTTATGTGGTATGCTGTTCACATTGCATGACACACACACACACAAACACACACACACATAATACGAATCACTTTCATGTGGTCATATGACACATCAGAGCTCCTACATGCCTCCTTATGCTATTCCTGTTAGTATTTAATCAGTTCAGAGAAGACAAATAATTCTGTACCTCCACAAAAAGCTTCATATAGGATACAGTGAGGCTGGATGATTTAGCAGAGAAATAAAACCTTTTCTGATATAGAAGGGAACATACAAAGACCAAGATATGAATATAAATATATTAATATTAATATGGTTACAAAATTGTTATCAGATGTGTTTTTCAGCCTAATGATGATATTTAGTATGTCAGAGAATAAGAGAAACATTGCTTCCAAGTAGATTCCAAATGTTTCAACGAAAATATGTTCTAAAAATAATCAAGTCATGTTTTCCGCAGATTGTTTTTCACAAAAACATTTGTACAGGTCATGTCACGCAAAGAAGCTGAGAATCATAAAAATGAGAAGCATAAAAATGCATAGCATGCACAAATATAAAGTAAAACAATTCTGTGTGCATTCTGGGATTTCCATCTCCTTAGAGGATGCGTGTGCTTATGCCTTAAAATTTGGTTAATAATTAAATAATTATTCTAATTTTCTTTTGGAATAGCACATCTTTTTGCAACAGACATTGGGAGTATCCTTCAAATTTTGATTAGTATTTCGAATAGTGAACAGAGCTGTCTTATAATGTAAACTGTGTTCTGTTGACCTACTTCCTTAAAATATTGATTCAGGAACTTCTACTGCAACATGTACTGCTCTTTAAAATGTGATAATAAGGTGTGATACTTGTACATATATTTGTGTTCAAATAAGAAGTAATTGACTATAAACCACTGAACTATTAAATAAGAATTTTAAAACTAGTAACAATTTATTCTGATTGTCCACTTTAGACATTTTACTAACTACACTTTATTATCATTCTACTGACTATTGAATATAAATATAATTTTTTCAACCCATGTGGCACATGGATTCCGATATTCTCAGATCGGATTCAGGCCTCGTTCATATGTGGAAATAAATCTATATGAATCGGATATGTGCATTTGTGTCTGCAATGTAAGCGGACATATCGGATATACCTGTCATTATGAGAGTTGTACAACATTGAAAAAGCGACAGTGACGAATAACGTCAACTCATGTGGACACCAACCACGATCACATGACTCTTTTCAGTGGAGCAATGGAGGACGAAGGCTCAACCCAATGTTTTGCTGACCTTTAAAGTCCCCCGAAATCAAAAGTTAAGTTTTTTAGCTTTTAGTATGAATATGTTAGCCTCAAGGTTATAAGCTGGTGTGTTCAAAAACAATGACAAAATTCGCATTTAGGAGATATAAGCATTCAAAACTTACAGTCTCTCACTTCCGCTAAAATGAATCACGGACTTCCATGACATCACAGCGGACTTCATCTTCTCATCAGATCTTCTGTCCAATCAAATGCTCTCTAGAATCTAAAGCTACATTATAAATAGACGCTGAAGCTGTGGCTGAAATCGGTCACTTGTTCACACATTTACTATTTTCTACATGGTGAATGGCACTTAGTGCACTTTATAGGGGATAGGGAACGATTAAGAATGCTTAATATGATTTCCATTGAGGTGAATGAAGTCTGGTTTGGCGTTAGTGTCACGCTCTGGTCCAGAGACACGAGAGCACAGAGCGGATCATATCCGCGAGTCGGCGCAGATCAAGAAACATATCGGACCCATTTGAATTCTGCACAGAATGCTGTATTTTAAAGCAATATGGAGGAAAAACGCTTAGAGATTAGTGCAGAAGTAAACTGAGGTTTTTACCTGCTCTGGCCGAGCTGTGATATAATTGACACGCTATTGGCTATTTAAAAAAGGAGCTGTTCGATATATCCTGCCCTGTCTTCCTGTTTCAGTTAAAATTACGTCAACACATTGAGTAACGCTGCACATTCCAAGGCACTTCAGTGGGCCTTTAATGATGGTGCAGAAAGCAAAAGCTTGTATTGTCATTTCATCTGTGTTCATTGCAAATCACACCGTTTTTACTTCCTTTTCGGCCTGAGCTTTTCCAGGTCAGTACGTCTACCTTGGATTGTTTCGCCAAGTGTACAGTGTAAATGCAGTTATCAGATATGGGTCACTTTTAAGAGAAAGTAAGCTGGTCATCAAAAAAATCGGATAACATCAACAAATCGGAACCAAGACCTGCAGTGTAAATGAGGCCCAAGTAACTTTGCAAGACAAGTATACCTGTTCTACTAACCCTAACAGTCTACTAATACATATAATTGCAAAATTATTTATAGTTAGTAGAATGTGTAAAGTGGAAATAAAATCCCTGCTGAAAAATCCAGCTAAAACCAGCCTAAGCTGGTCAGGCTTTTTAGCTGGTCTCCCAGCCTGGTCATAGCTGGTTTTAGAGGGGTTTTGGTTAGGAGACTGAAAGGCTGGGAGACCAGCTTAAATCAGCTGAACACCAGCTAACCCAGGCTGGGAGACCAGCTACTTCCAGCTTAAACCAGCTAAAACCAGCCAACCAGCTTAGGCTGGTTTTAGCTGGATTTTTCAGCAGGGATGTACCCTTCAAATTTACTAAAACACTCTTGTGTGTAGAATCATAATTTTGTATTATTACAGTATTTTCTTGCTAGACATTCACCCAGCTGTTTACCCAGCTGTTCTTTGTTAGATATTAAAAGTAAAAGTTATTTTCTGGCTTTTTGCCGTGGTTGGAAGTGCAGCTTTTTGAAGTTGAGTGCATTTGAAACTTTACAGCAATTAAGAAAGAATGTGGTGAAGTGACATGAAACTGTACTGCAGTCGCCAACCTTAAAGGATTAGTTCACTTCAGAATTAAAATTTCCTGATAATTTTCTCACCCCCATGTCATCCATGATGTTTAAGTCTTTCTTTCCTCAGTCAAAAAGAAATTAAGGTTTTTGAGGAAAACATTCCAGGATTTTTCTCCATATAGTGGACTTCACTGGGGTTCAACGGGTTGAAGGTCCAAACGTCAGTTTCACTGCAGCTTCAAAGAGCTCTACATGATCCCAGATGAGGAATAAGGGTCTTATCTTGCGAAACGATCATAAAAATAAAAATTATATACTTTTTGTCTAGAAATGCTCATCTTGCACTGCTCTGCGATGCGCCACGCATTACGTAATCACGTTGGAAAGGTCACGCGTGACGTAGGCAGAAGTACCGATCCAGTGTCTACAAAGCGAATGTGCAAATGGTGTTTACAAAAAAATAAATAAAGGTAAAACATGATGTCGGACGATTTTGAAGTTGGAGGAGAAAATGAGATGGAGTTTTTCGCCCTACTGCGTTACTTGCGCCTACGTCACGCGTGACCTTTCCAACGTGATTACGTAATGCGTGGCACATCACAGAGCAGTGCAAGATGAGTGCAAGATAAGACCCTTATTCCTCATCTGGGATCGTGTAGAGCTCTTTGAAGCTGCACTGAAACTGACATTTGGACCTTCAACCCGTTGGTAACTGTTGAAGTCCACTATATGGAGAAAAATCCTGGAATGTTTTCCTCAAAAACCTTAATTTCTTTTCGACTGAAGAAAGAAAGACATGAACATCTTGGATGACATGGGGGTGAGTAAATTATCAGGAAATTTGAATTCTGAAGTGAGCTAATGTAATCAATGTGTGTCCACCAAACAGAAGCAAGGATTCAGTCATACAGTATAATAAGAGACTGTAATATGCAGTTATTCTGTCACTGAGAGGTTATTTTGCAATGATGACCGGCTGACTGTACATTCTCATGTATTACATGGATACGCAGCAAATTATTAAATAAATGGTCAAAATATTCAAATTCAGATGATTTTATACTGTTAGAACAAGTGAAGAGGACGAGAAATTGCAAACTAGCACAGTCTAAGAGACTGGTTGATTTGCAATGGTCAGTTTTAATGGTATACACAAATATTTGACAGAACAATCCTACATTTGACCAGTTAGAATTAGGTATTCTGATTGATCAGAGATCTGTCTAATCAACTCATAAAGTTTGTTATTATTACTAATATTTTTATTGTTGAACTTCAGCAAACCTCTGGAGTGTTTGACAGTGTTTATGCAACTGTGAATAAAGGAGTAGGAAATTGAAGAAAATGAGACACGCATTCCTTTGGGAATCTTTCAATCATTCAGCTCCCGGGATGGATTTGGGTCAGGGATGAATCTCCAGGGGTTCAGAAGGAGTGAGCCATCATCCTGCAGCTTCAGGGAATGTATAATATGAGATTTTCATCTGGCTGTTGAGAGCTCTTATCTTCAGAGTTTATTTTTGGAAACCACAACATTTCATACATGTAAAGGATTTATCATGCTGTGAAGCAATACCTGAAGCTGTTTAATCACTCAAAACTGAACAACATCGCCATCTGCTGTTAAGGCATAGAACATTTCAAAATTCTTCTTTTCTAGACTCAAATTTCCAAACCACTCTGTAGATTTTTCAGACCATATTTAGCATAATACTTCATTATTTTCAGCGTTATATTTAATATATAGTAGTCATCTGTATACTTTTATTTTCTGTTTTTTTTTTTAAGTGATAAAATGTCCATACATGATGAGGAGAAACTTAAAACACTATAACCTGCATTTATTCACCTCTGACACGTCAGTTTGATATTGTAATCGTGATTTGATGTTGCACGATCACCAAACAGCAAAATATAGTCTTTTTTTGACTGATACTTGAGTAAATATTCTTTTAGTGAAGTTCAAAAGAGTTGCTTATGGTAAAAACAAACATTTTGCGTAATGAAAATATATCATGTTTGACAATTACTAAAGGATCACTAAACTTTTGCCATGAAAACACTCTGCTTGTATGATAATTTTTTAGAAATACACAAATATTTTGCCATACTCTGTTTTCTTTTTTCCCCCATACATATCCAGACCTGGAAATTACTCAAATTCCATACTCCAAACTGTATAGTAACCCTGATTTCAGGATCGAGGACAGCTACAAGTTACAACATTGTGTAGTTGTTTCCTAATGTGAAACAAACATAGTACAGACTTTTCCTTTTGTTGNTATAACCTGCATTTATTCACCTCTGACACGTCAGTTTGATATTGTAATCGTGATTTGATGTTGCACGATCACCAAACAGCAAAATATAGTCTTTTTTTGACTGATACTTGAGTAAATATTCTTTTAGTGAAGTTCAAAAGAGTTGCTTATGGTAAAAACAAACATTTTGCGTAATGAAAATATATCATGTTTGACAATTACTAAAGGATCACTAAACTTTTGCCATGAAAACACTCTGCTTGTATGATCATTTTTTAGAAATTATTTTTATTTTAGAAATGTTAATAGGGGCAATAGTCTGGAAACACAAGTATTTTGCCATACTCTGTTTTCTTTTTTCCCCCATACATATCCAGACCTGGAAATTACTCAATTCCATACTCCAAACTGTATAGTAACCCTGATTTCAGGATCGAGGACATCTACAAGTTACAACATTGTGTAGTTGTTTCCTAATGTGAAACAAACATAGTGCAGACTTTTGTATTAGTGTTTTACTTTTTCTTTTGTTGCTTTCTACCTTTTCCACTGGAATTCCAGTTATGCAGTATCTGTAAATAATAATAATAATATGTTTGTATAATCATTTAAGGAACTATTATCAGGCATAGATATTTCACAGAAATCATTCAAATTCATTGTTACATCCAAAAAAAAACTTTCACTTGTGAATGATGTCAAATAATAGAGATATTACAGCAGACTAACAGTGTGGAAAGTGCATTTGAGGACAAGAATATCCTATAAATTTACAACCAACTGAAGCCATATTCCCAAGAAAACATGAAAAAATTTAGAAACACATTCTACTGTACACTTTCCAGAATACTTCTTAGTAAATTGTCAGTTGTTCATTTTGCCGGGGACATGGTAAACATCAAAAATACGCTCCGTAAAGGGTTAGTTCACCAAAAAATTAAAGTTCTGTCATTAATTACTCACCCTCATGTCATTCCAAACCCGTAAGACTTTAGTTCATCTTCAGAACACAAATGAAGATCTTTTTGATGAAATCTGAGAGCTTTCTGTCCCTCCATTGACAGCAACACAACTACCACTTTGATGCTTCAAAAAGTTCATCAAGAGATTGTAAAACTAATCCATATGAATTAAGCGGTTTAGTCCAAATTTTGTGAAGAGACTCAATCACTTTATATGATGAACAGATTTAATTTAGTCTGTTATTCACATATAAACATTCATCAACACACATCAGTTGTGGTAAACGGAAGCTCAAGCATGTTTGATTGACATGTGCGATAACCAATGAGGTTCATTCTCGTGTTACGCAGCACGTTTGAGCTTCCGCAAGAGTTTTTTTCTCGCGCATCAAGCAGGTTCCCCTGAACTTCTGTCAATGTTCGCTGATCAATGTTTATATGTGAGTAAATTAAATCTGTTCATCATATAAAGTGATTGAGTCTCTACAGAAAATTTGGACTAAACCACTCAATTCTTATGAATTAGTTTTACAATCTCTTTATGAACTTTACAAGTGAAGTGTCAAAGTGGTGTCAAAAAGTGTTTCATCAAAAAGATCTTAAATTATGTTCTGAAGATGAACGAAGGTCTTGCTGGTGTGGAACGACATGAGACATAATTTTCATTTTTGGGTGAACTAAACCTTAATGGTCATAAAAGGAAACTAATGTAAAAATCTGTCCAATACTGTATATGAATTCATATGATGGGAACATAAAAATGCACTGCATAGTTTGAATGAAGCTCCTCACTTTCTGGGTCTGTTTTTACTTTCCTGTTTCCTTTTCTTTCCTAATCTAATTTACACCTATTGCTAGAGATGCACAAACAGCACCTTCAGGACTCTTCTGTCAGTCTCCTGTAGATCCTGGATTCATTTTCCTTTAATGTCCCCAGTTCAGAGCCTTTGATGGGATACAGTGGCCATACATTTCATTGAGCTCAGAAGAGCAGCACTAACTGGGAATGTCTTTAAAAATATCAGTTAATATCACTCACAGATTTGCAGCATTTTCTTACACCACGAATGCAAACATTCAGTTTCTGAATTTTCCAGTAGAAAAAAATGGTATCATTCTTTTACTAAATTCAATTTGTGAAATTTTACAAATAATTCAGTTTGAGTCAAGTACATTTAGACTATTATAGTAATGATAAAACCATATCAAGTCAGTGTATTAAATTCATATTATTACTTAGATCTCAGATTCAGTGCATCAGTGCTTCATAATGCGTTATGACGCATCAATGCATTTTTACACCCTAATTGTATCCACCTTATTTTGCAACACAGAAGTAAGCTGTTTTTGTTCAGGTAAAATAGCTGGAAGCAGATGACACCGGAAGTCTCGCACATTCAAGTTACAAATGTACCCGCTCTTATGTTAAAAATAGGGTGTATATATCAAAGGCTCTGATTCAATGCTTTTTTTATCCTATGGGTTTGTTGTTGAGTTATCCCCCCTCCTTTCCTGTTTTTTTTCACAGCCAGTGTTGCTGTCCTCTGGTCAAACCCCTCTCTACACCTCTGCGGTCTCCACACTGGTAAGAACACTAACGCTTTGCTGCCCCTGCTGTCCGGGAGGCAGAACTGCACCTGCAGGCTGCAGTAACTGCTTGTGTTTGAGATCATTTCATCCTTTTTCATGCCATTTCATCACTGACAGCCAGATCACATCATTATAATCATGGAAATAACTCACAGAACATTTTTGAATCCGCATCTTGTTGGTTTCATCTACATCCTTTTTGACTCAAAGGCCCACCATTGTCTGACACAATGTATTTCTGCTGCAATTATGACAACGCTGCTTGTTTTCAAGTTTTTTATTAACGGAAACTGGGAATGATGATACATTTATTTTGTGATTCTATAAGATTTTAAATTCTGATTCTGTATGATTTTCAATTGAAATGATTATAGTTATTGAGGGGGAAAAATATGATTTCAGTTATTTTTAGTGTTTTAACCTTGAACTGGGTCATGCAATTGTCAAGTGAAATTTAAGTCAAGTTAATGTTTTATAATATCTTCATGCCTTATAGTCACATTTAGCACATTCTGGGCAATAATATAGTTTACATTTTGTGACGATACAAGAAATCAGGCTTTTGAGATTTGCTATATAGTATATATCAATTTATATATATATATTGATATATACTATATAGCAAATCTCAAATGCCTGATTTCTTGTATCGTCACTTGTGCCAAAGTTATAACCTGTAATGTTAAGGCCATTGTACTTGTGTGACTTGAAGAAAATCAAGTTCATAACTCATCAAGTACAAATTGTTGTGACAGGTTAAATAGATGCAAACAAAGATGGCGTTGTAACATAAAGACTCAATTTTGACAGTTTTTTTTTCTGTATTGCATCAATGTCAGGTTGTTTTTACAGTAGCTTCCTTCATATTTCTATATGGTATTTCTCTGTCGCCTGAAGTCATCATTTTCCCTGTGCTGTCATACCCACTGCAGTAATATCAGCAAACTCATCACTCTGCTGCAGAGTATCAACACACACACTCACACACACACATACAGGTACACTTTTATATTCTCTCTGCAGTTTCAGCCTATTATTTCTGACAGCTCGTATATCTGCTCAGAACAATGTTGTTTCCTTCTAGATCTGCTTAACGTCTCTCACTATGATGCAAATATTCTTTTAACACGTGTGCTCTGAGAGCTCCTGTAATGGATGGCCAGACTTAAGTTTTTATTACAACATAGTGCTAAATGCATTGACTGCACAACACTTTGTCATATAATCATTTTTAATTATGTTGCTTCAGTTACTTTAGTGACAGAGAGTGTCAGAGAGAGATCTCAGTTTCATTTCATACTTCAAAATACACAAATGATTTATTGCTATATACGTTTCTAATTTTGTTCAGTGTATTGAATTGTCTTTCTCTTTAAATGAGTTAATGCAGTGCCTCAAAGCCTCCTGTAGAGGGCAGTGTGCTGTCATGTTGTAGGTCAGCTGTTGACTAACAGGTCTTTGACTGTCAAACAAGAGTACACTAATATCTACAGGAAGTGATTGGCCAGTGGCAGGAAACTTGAGATTGTTATGTTTCAAACAGTTTCGTCTGACTGACGTATCTACTTTGTTTTATACACTCTTTATACAACCCCAAAAAATGTTGGGTTAAAAATAACCCAAGTTGGGTTAAATATGGACAAACCCAGAGATTGGGTTGTTTTGACCCAGTGGTTGGGTTAAATGTTTGCTCAACCTGCTGGGTAGTTTTATTTAACTTAACTATTGATTAAAAATTACTATATGGCTGCTTAAAATGAACCCAAAATATGTTGGAAATTAAAAATCAGACACATAATTACTAGAGGCAACAATAATAATCAAAAGGTGAAATTTTATTAATAAGCAATTTAATAAATGTTTATTGTTTAATTATTATTCATTAAACATATTAATAAATGATCATTTCCAACATATTTTGAGTTAATTTTAAGCAATACAGTAATTTTTAAACAATAGTTGAGTTAAATAAAACTACCCAGCTCGTTGGTCAAACATTTAACCCAACCACTGGGTTAAAACAACCCAATTGCTGGGTTTGTCCATTTTTAACCCAACATTTTTTAGAGTGTATGTTACTTCCAAAAGGTAATAAAAAAAGACACAAATACAGCAATTGTTGAGACAGGTAAAATTAGATCACTTGGCTCTGGAGCAGGGCTGCGGGAAGTAATTTTGAACAGGGGGTGCTGTGAATTTTTTTTTTTTTTTTGACAAAAAAACCTATGAGCCTATAGGCCTATTTAAAATACATTTTAAAAATAAATACATTGAGATTTACTACTTTATTGTCATATACACTTCAGTGCACAGCCAGCCAGGGTCTGAAACACACAGACATCAGTTCTCAGATATGCGCAATGCGCTATTAATCTGAAGCAGAAGCAGAATCAGAAATAATAGTTTAATAATCGAAAGAAAACGAAATAATTACTTTCATTACAATTTCAGATAGCCTATACATACATGCAACTTATTTAGATACAACAAATAATATTACAACAAAATATAATATTAATCAAACTTCACAATAACGCTAAAACAATGCAATCGATTTGGTCAGCTGGCTTGAGTCACTGCACGTTTATGTCACACGCAACTCTATTAACTCCAAAATCTTTTTACGCACACCACAAGGAAATAATCTCTGACTATTTAAGCAATTTGTTTATTGAACAGTTCTCCACATCCATTACGCAAAGAACACACGCACAGTATAAAGCTTTCTGTCTCCATCTCCAACCTTTTTACACAAACCACAAGGAAATAATCTCCGACTATTTTAAACGTTATTTAACAGTTCTCCACAACCATTACGCAAAGAACACACGAACGAAATAATACTCTCCATCTCCATCCCCACCACCTTACAAAAATACTATAGTGTACTACTTACAATTGCTTGGCTAGTCAAAGCTGATCCCACACTTGTTGCCAAAAAAATAAATGTTACAAGCGTTGACAACGTAACTTCCGAACCTGTGTTGATTAGGCCTCAAAATATGAAATTAAAATCCAAAATATACGTAATAGCCTACGTGTGTCAAAATCATTTTCTAAAATATTCATAAGGAATTTATAAATTGTGCAAAATATTTTAATAGGCCTACTTTTTTTTTCTTTTTTTTTTAATCTCCCTCTCGTCACTAGGGGGTGCTGCAGCACCCCCAGCACCCCCACTTCCCGCGGCCATGCTCTGGAGTTCATTTTCTCATCTCAGTCTTTGGTTTCTTGGCAAATCTGAGCACAGTTTGAGACATCGAGATCTCTGAAACTCTGTAGAAAAATTATTGCGATCGTTTCCTTGGGAGAATAATCTGAGAAGCAGGAGTCTTGATTTGCTCTCCATTTAAAGTCGGCATGAAACAGAAGTTGCGATAATCTTTTCTTCCCTGTTGTGGCGTATATCCAAGTGAAATGGCTTCTGGAAGAAGAACAAATGTAGGGCGGGGCTTGATTTTGTCCGTGGGGAATTGATTGGATGGTGGTGGTTTGCTATTGGTGGATCTCATGTGAGTGACAGGTTGCCCCGCCCTCGTGCCAGTAAACACATCATCAGAGAAGAGAAGAGTTTCTTTTCAATAGTCTGAAAAGAAGACATGTTATGGAGGCAAAATAGCTCAAAATCTTAAAATTGAAAAATGATTTTGCCTGTAGTGTCTTGCCTTAATCTCATTGCTGTCTAGGAGAAACAATTGAGATATAAAATAGATTTCACTGGGAATATAGGATCTTTCCCATATGGGCACACACACACACACACACACACACACACATGCACAGCACTCAAACATTTTAAACAGGAGGTTGAGACTGTTAGACTCTGGTGTCCATAGCAACGGAACTGCTGCTGCTTATATTAACACGTTTGAAGTGCCAAGGAGGCAAGTAAAATCATCCTAAGCTCCACCCACCCTCTCTCTTCCATTTGTAAATGACAGGCTGTAGGATGTGAGGTGGTGTGATGAGGAGAAAGCACACTTACACTTACACACACACACACACACACACACAGCAGGGTACAGGGACCCAGCAAACACCGAACACTCATCCACAGAGAACATGGATGGGTGAGGAGTACAAAAGAATTATGTAATTATAGATGATAGATAGACAGACAGACAGACAGACAGACAGACAGATAGATAGATAGATAGATAGATAGATAGATAGATTGATTGATTGATTGATTGATTGATTGATTGCACAGTCCAGCACTCATAATACAAATATATTTGACCTCAGAATGCCATGATTGACCAATCAGAATCAAATATTCAAAAGAGCCGTGCAATAGGTTGTGAAGATTACTGTATTTAGGCTCATATTGCAGTGATGTATCTTAATAACACAACTTCCTGTTGCAAAGATTAATGAAATATTTTACATTATTGTATATGAATGGTATGAAGGTACATAGAATTTCTATTTAGTCTTGTGTTATGCCTAAATCTACACCACCTTTAGTATTACATGTTTTTTCAAGTCAAGGGAGTCAGATGATTGTTATTAATAATATATTTGTACAGTTTTCTGTTAAGATTTCTTTCTGTTTGCCTGGTTCATTTCATATAAATGAAAACTATTTCCTACAGAATATAGTTTTTGTAGTTGGGACCCCATCCACCCACTAAGTAACTACATGTTTAACTACATTATACATTTATTTATATTTTTTAGATTGTACACACAACTTCAGTGTCGGGGTTAACGCATTACAAGTAACTTGAGTTACGTAATCAGATTACTTTTTCAAGTAACTAGTAAAGTAACGCATTACTTTTAAAATTTACAACAAAATGTCTGAGTTACTTTTTCAAATAAGTAACGTGAGTTACTTTGTTTTCCCTTGTATTGACTGACAGCTCTCCTGTCACCATGTTGAGGAAAATCACAAGTGCAGAGGCGTCTTGTGTAAATATGATGGTTATTGTAGTTATAGACTAAATGTAAGAATGCATTTACTAATCTCGCTTGCACAAAAAAGCTCAAATATGTTAAATAAAACAAATATTTTTATGAATTTAATCTCACTTTATTGGCCAAAGTACTTGCTGTTGACATTCGATGATTCAGTTAAACCATACACACAAATTACTTTAGATTTTTTTTGTTTTTATTGGTGAAGTGTCAATTTTTTTTTCTCCTGCATCCTATTTTTCCGTTATCTAGAATGGAAAGGTTTGTTTGAGCTGCGCACTCTACTGTACACGCGTGAATGTGCATTTCCTTCAGCCTGAGGCGTATTATTTCAATTTTGATGTGAAAGGGTCTTTACGTTTGCCCCAAAATAGAACTTTTTGTTATATATATATATATATTTATATATATTTACATATTTAAGAAAAAAACAGACAAGCCCAGCCCAGATGAGAAAAAGTAATGCAAACGTAATGTAATGCATTACTTTTCTTAAAAAGTAACTCAATTAGTTACTTTTTAAGGGAGTAACACAATATGCAATGCATTACTTTTCAAAGTAACTTTCCCAAACACTGCACACAACTTCATTTCAAGTCTGATTCAAAACAATGACTTCTTGAGTCGTTTTGTGCGATCAATTGTCTCAGAAGTGTCATTTGTTGATGAATTGGACTACACTGGTCATGCTGTATGTGGAGGATAGCCAGTGAGAATAACACAATAGAAATGTGTTGCCATTAATTCCTTATTTCTTTTGCCGCTGTAGACTCAGCAGGAAACACTGGGTGTACAGACATTATAGTGTTTGTTGAATCAAATTAGTATATTATAGTATAATATAGTATACACTTTTGTAAGCTCATGGCAAGGAGTAAAAACCAGAGAAAAATGAATTAGTAGGTGCATGCCTTGGTATACATATGAATATGTGTGAGTGTGAGTGTGTGGGTGTTGTTATTGCTGCACTACACAGTATACGGACAGAAGCAGCTCTGTTGCGTAACACAGCTCTGCTGTGACTGGAGCTCTAATTGGCTGCCGGTTTGATCATTTGCATATCTGTAGGGACTTAACGGTAAAGCACAAATTGCTTTTCACGAACATAGTTAAAAAAGTAAGGTTATAATAAAAAAAGCATCTTGTAACAGTGGAATTAATTGATTAATCCTACTGTTATTTTTATGAAAGATAGTAAATAAAAAGTCAAGATCATGAAAAACCAGAAATGGATTGAAGGAGAGGGAGATGTGAATGGACTACAGGGGAAATGATGTTAGATGAGAAATAGAGCAGGAGGAGCTGAAGGTATAAGTGAAGGATGGAGGTGAAGATGAGTCCAGAGGGAAATCGAGGGAGTTAATAACTGGATCATGTTTACAAACCCCTGATACTGTAGATCGCTGTTTCTACTTGAATGTAATTTTGCCCACTCTAAAAAGTTCATGATATTCAAAAGATTAAGAACGAACCACGAGGCAATTTCAAACTGAGAATTTGTTAAGTACATTACATTTTAGTTATTGTGTTTAATGCTCAGGTGGGAACTCATTTCTAAATATTTGTTGGTCAGGCAAGTTTGTTTTAAGAGAAAGTAGACTGGCATAGAAAAATGCCAGGAAGTTAGTTACAGTGATTTTACCACTGTTTATATAGTTATAGGCACAACCTTTGCCTGTTCCTTTAAAAGTGTGTGTCATTAATGGCGTGTCCAGGTGGCTAAACGGTGAGTCTGGGCATCAGTTCACCAGTGTGTATGTCTATGCCAGCCTGCCCATCTGTGTGCCAGTGGGGGCACTGAAAGGACACTGCTTTCCGTAATGCTTGCATGGGCATCAGCAATGATATTCACTCACCGGCCACTTTACTAGGTACACCTTGCTAGTCCCGGTTTGGACCCCATTTTGCATTCAGAACTGCCTTAATTCTTAGTGGATGAGATTCAACAAGCTGCTGGAAACATTCCTCAGAGATTTTGGCCTATATTGACATGACATCATCACACAGTTGCTGTAGATTTGTCAGCTGCACATCTATGATGTGAATCTCCCGCTCCAGCACATCCTAAATCTGCTCTATTGGACTGAGATCTGGTGACTGTGGAGGCCATTTGAGTTTAGTGAACTCACTGTCATGTTCAAGAAACCATTTTGAGATGATTTGTGACATGGTGCATTATCCTGCTGGAAATAGCCATCAGAAGATGAGTACACTGTGGTCATAAAGGTATGGACATGGTCAGCAACAAAACTCAGGTAGGCTGTTGTGTTTAAATGGTGCTCAATTGGTACTAAGAGGCACAAAGTGTGCCAAGAAAATATCCCACACACCATTACACCAGCAGCAGCAGTCAGATCCATGCTTTCATGTTGTTTACACCAAATTCTGACCCTACCATCTGAATGTTGCAGCAGAAATCTAGACTCATCAGACCAGGCAACGTTTTCCAATCATCTATTGTCCAATTTCTGGTGAGTCCGTGTGAATTGCAGCCTCAGCTTAGCTGACAGGAGAGGCATCAACAGGGCATTTTCAGCCACAGAACTGCCACTCACTGGGTATTTTCTCTTTTTTGCACCATTCTCTGTAAACCCATAGACGTGTGAGTGAAAATCCCAGTGGATCAGCAGTTTATGAAATACTCAGACCAGCCTGTCTGGCACCAACAACACATGCCACGTTCAAAGTCACTTAAATCACCTTTCTTCCCCATTCTGATACTCAGTTTGAACTTCAGCAGATTGTTTTCACGAGGGCTGCATCCAAAAACTTAAAAATGCTGCCTTCAGAGGACACATTCCAAGGTAGGATGGCATAAAGGCATGTCCGAATCCAAAGTTAGCTTCACTTCCTGTCTCCTGAGATCCCTTCAGCTGATCGATTTTTGATGCTGAAGGCAGCAGATGTATCCTTTGCTGCCTTTGAAATCCCACAATCCTGTGCGTTCCATTCAGTGACAGTTGAGCTAGAAAAAGAAAGATGGTGTCTGAAAGTTGCGGTTTCTGGTCAGTTTGTGTGTAAATGTACGTTTTTGACCAACGATTTCCACTTCTGATGTCATTTCTAGGGAGAAATTACTACTGTAGTAATTAAATATTTGTTTAGTTCTCACCAAAGCTTGCTTTGCTGTAGATCATTAAACCGCTACACTGCCTCAGAAGTCTGACCGAAATCATGTTTCATGAGGTGCCTACGTGGCATCCTTTTAGGTTTGAAACCTTTCATATATAATTTTATAAATATCAATATTTTAAAGCTGTTGAGATAATTGAGGCAACAATTCAGCTGCCTAAGTTTTCAGATACATGTGTAAATACATTGAGTTGCTGCCTTGTCATTGGCTGATTAGATATTTGCATTAATGAACAGGTGTACCTAATAAAGTGTCCGGTGAGTGTAACTGGGTCAAAGGTGTTTTTTTTTATTTTTTTTTTTTTTTTATAAATCTTTACAAAACTTATGTAATGCATATTTTTGAATCATGAACAATGCGTTTAAACAAGTTTCAGTTGTTCAGTTGTTAAATTAAAATTTGTGACTGTTTTTATGTCAGGCAGTACGATACTGTATGTATATACTGTAGTTGTACCACCTGACATGGAAAGTGTACCAACCTAACCATACTTGAAATGAGCAGTTTTACCAGTATTTGTGAGAGATCTACAAACCTTTTCACTCTGCCAAGGATCAGTTTGGGTCCTCTGGATTATGCGTTATCAAGTTTACTGTTATTACCTCCTCAATTCATAATAAAAGAGCCGTGTTTGCAGTTGTGCCACCCTGACATTTGAGAATATACAAATTGCTGGACAAAAGTTTTTCAATTAACAGCTTTAATACTACTGATATTTATAAAAAATTGTTTATATGAAAGGTTGCCGTAGTATTTAGTTCTTAATGTTTTATTATTAAGACACCATTTCAATTTTCTTTTAAAGGTTTTTAGTCTGTTCATTTGTTCGGACAGTTGCACCACCTGACATTTTGGGATGTGACAGTTTAAGATAACAAAACATAAAATAATTATGATTGATTATGATGATGATCAATATATATGATTGATAAAATGATTATGATTTCACTTTTTTAACTTTAGTTAGTGTGTAATGTTGCTGTTTGAGCATAAACAACATCTGCAAAGTTACGACCCTCAAAATTCAATGCAAAGGGAGATATTTTCTTTTACAGAAATCGCTTTTTAAGGACTACAACAAACGGCTGGTAGGGACTACAACAAGCTTCTTCCTGGGTTGGTGTCATCACAAACCCCAAAATTTACATAAACCCCGCCCCCAAGAACACGCAACAAAGGGTGTGAGGCCATGTTGGGCTGCTTTAGAGAAGAGGAAGAGTTGTTGTAGTAGAGTGTTGTTACCATGCCGTCATTTTACGCCGGACTGCTTCACAAACGAGGGTCAATTCAACGCTGGATTTACACAAAAGATTAACATGACGGCACATGCTAGTGGATGAGTTGAATCAACTCCACAGCAACTACATAAATTTATCCACTAACCATTCAGAAACGTCCAGTTTCATTCTAAAAGTTGTAACTTCTTCCTGAGTCTCTCCATCAGTGTCGACTCCGGTTTGAACAATGTAAGGCTGAACACCGTTACTGACAATCCTCATTTTGGCTGCGTGAGATTCTCCAGCTTTGTTGTTGTTGAGCAACTGAAGCGCGAGCTGTTAAAGCTCCGCCCTCTTCCGGAAAAGGGGCCGGGAGCTGCAGTGCATTTGCATTAAAGGGACAAACACAAATACGGCGTGTTTTTACTCACACCCAAATAGGGGCAAATTTGACAAGCTATAATAAATGATCTGTGGGGGATTTTGAGCTGAAACTTCACAGACACATTCTGGAGACACCAGAGACTTATATTACATCTTATGAAAGGGCATAATAGGTCCCCTTTAAATGTACTAAAAATGAATTCAAACTAAATAGGTTTTATAGAATAAAGTGACATGACATGAATTAAATTATTTTAAAAATAATTAATGCACTTGGACACAAAAATATGCACATCAGGTCATTGACCCAAACGTGCGCGCACGCACACACACACACACACAATACTATACTGTATGAATTAATTATAAAAAAAAAACATTGCTATACTCTATGAAATTATCCATGTCACTGAACAACCACCTGAACACCCTAGCAACCATTCGGAATACCTTAGCAACTGCATAATAACACCATTGCAACCACTCAAAACACCCTGAAGCTAGTTTTTCACAGGCAAGCTCCACTCAGATTTCTTTAGAAAATGTTAAAATGCAGTTTTTAATTTTTTAATTGTATCTTTTTTGCTCCCTGTCCTATGCCAGCTGTAGGGACATTATGCGGTCTGTGTTCATGTGCTCAGTATTCACACTTACTCATCGCCCACCACAGGTTCAGGAAAGCTCTTTATGTGTGTGTTTGAAAGTGATTTGATTACCTTTTGCTACAATGATCTCCTCAAGGCACTATACACTTGGCACTCTCTACCTCTTTTGCATTTTTTTTCACCACTCTTTTACTAAAAACCTTGCAGTTGTGTGTGTGTGTGTGTGTGTAAGAGGCTTCTATGTCTATTCAAAGGTTCTTGCTCACTAATGAATGTTTAAAGTTGTCCCTGCAGCTCTGAGGTAATTACTGAACAGACTTTTGCTGAGACAAATGGTCTGGGGGATCCAACGCAATAGAGAAAGAGAGAGAGTGGGTGGTTGAGATGAAAATGGAGGCAGAGAGAAGGACTGAGATATAGAAGGAGAAATGAGAGAAGAGGAGAGGAGAGTCCATGTGATTTCTCATTTAGGTAAGCCTTTCAACTTGGAGTGTCTTACGTAATACTTGTGTGCACACACTGGAAAACAGTTTTGCAGTGAAAAGCATTGTGGGGTAATTGTGTTTCCTTAGGCTAAAGCAGTTCAGCTGGCATGCAATTTACCGTGATTATTGTCACATGACCTCATTACGTTGAATGTTTAGTTCAGCAAGTGATATCCAGTTATGATCTCAGATATACTATTTCACATGTTGTGTTACATTTTTATCCAATTTTGTGTAAAAAGATTGTAACTTTTGGCAGTATGAAGAAATAATCAGTGAATTAGGTTACAGAGTCTGAATTATCCATTGTATCTATAACACACATTTGGACAAACTTAGTTTGAAAAAGGTTCATATACTCACTGAAAATTGAATGACCGTGCCATTTATTTATAGTGCATTTTTATTTTGATCTAATTCAAAATCATGATTCAGTTTGTCTAACTTACTAATACATTTGGCTGTAACAAATTAGAGCATTTTTTAAAGTTTTTTAGAGCTCCGAACACAAGCTTCCTTGAAAAAAAATTTTTTTCCATTTCAAATACATCCTTTATTTTATTTTCATCACACTCTTTTCATCTTTCTCTGTATTTACCTTTGCCGTCCATTAATCTTTGACACTGCCATCATTATGCAGTACTAAGCATTGTGCATCTATCAGATATGCACAGAGAGAGATGATGCATTGCGTTCTGCTGACACTCATGCCTCTTCTTCAGCTCAACCCTACAACCTTTAAGCAATATTTATGTATAAGGGGAGGCAGTTAAAAGCAGGTCATTATCATAGGTCTTATTTCCCAAAGGACATTTCTGTTGTGCATTTCCAAGCTGAGCTGGATAATTCAGTCCTCTGTTGGAATGCTAGGTGTCTCCTCAATAGTGAATATGAACCAATGTGATGATATACTGTAGCCTAGCATGTGTAATAATCTGGAGTGCAGTTAGCTTCAATAGAATCAGACATACACTCTCAGCACTCACTGCGAACAAACCGGAAATACACAATAGAGTATTGCTGAGTATTTTAGCACACCTTTACAGAAGTGCTGTGAATGTACAGTGGTATAAAGAGATGGTAATGCAGCAATGACGTATTTTTGTAAGCCAAAACGACTTTGCATTTTAGCACTTCTGGTTCCATCGTCCTGAAGTCAATGGGGTTTTTGAATGGGTTTTTGGTTAAATGCCTGAAAAAAGGTCTGTGGTGAGCACAAGATATATTCACCTTTTATTCTACAACATAAAATACATCAGTAATAATAAAGCTTTTACTTATCTTGAAAAAAGCGGTTGAAAACAGGAGGTTGTTGGGGACATTAAAGGCCCCGATATAGGCTGACATAAAGCAAAATCAAAGAACGAAACTGGTATGACGTCATTTCAAACAAAATCAGGCCAAAACGAAGTTCCGGAAAAGTTTGCTTCAGCTAGTAAACACCTTCGTACTACCATTGGTCCGTGGCGGTGATGTAATAGGTCGGTGTGACTCTGAGGTCATCGAGGTATATATCAGGGCCTTAAACGTCATCACACCGAACAGGTAAACTCATTGCTGTGTTCGAAATCACCCCCTATACCCTCATTCACTATTCCCTACATCAGTCCACTAATTTGAATTTCACTTGAAGGAGTGAATGAAAATGAGTGAGTGAATTCAGGCACTTTTGCATAGTTTGTGCTTGTTGTTTAATAATCATTTGGCACTTAGCAAACTGGCTGCTCCAGTAGTAAGATGATAATATTGATCTTGAACTCTGTCTTGGAAACTACGTTTAAACCTTATTTAAACAATTTAATAATCACTTAAAATGTATTTATATCTGTATGATATTATGCTTTATCCACATTGGACCAGTGCGGTTTGGAAAATGGATGGATGGATGATTCAGCTGCAGGTGCCATCTTCTGGCAAAATGCGGGAATTCATTCGCCGTGCGACTCTCGGGGTGCGTTGAGCCCAACGTATACTTCGGACGTCCGCATTTGTGCACCGTCCACGCGACGTCCGCACACCCCGTCCGCGTGCAGCCTAAATTTCGAGACCACGTGGATGGTGAGCGTGCAACAGAACATGCGCAAGCAGGACAGAAGAGTCCACTAGGTGGCAATACACACAGTACTGAGCGCACAAGAGTGTGGAAAGAGCGATTCAAAAACAAGACGAGTAAACTTAGAAGCATATCCTCCATCGTTTTTGATTTTTGTTCTCTTCGTGTATCTTCTGAACTAAGTTGCAATGGTGGATGCACTATTTTTCTTCTCCGATCCTGCCCAGCGAATGTCCCGTTGATGACACGATGTCTGGTAGTGTAGAAAAAAAATTGTACTGCGCATGTGTCGAACTCGGTCATTCACACGCATCCGCGGTTGAATATACTTTGAAAGATGCGCGGACACAACTGTGCGCAAGACGCGTCCCGGCGCGGAAAGTGAAGTATACCCGGGCCTTTATAGGTATTCTCTAGACGTTGAGCTTATATCGGTTGTACACTCGTTATTGAGGTGCATTGTGGGATTGAATGAGTGCACTTAATATCGTCCACTATGGTTTCGAACACCATTACAAATCACTGTGCCCTATTTAAGGGTATAGGGGGCGATTTCGGACACAGCCATCTCACTAGTCCTTTCACAGCCTCAACCTTAATGGTGGTGACGTTGAAGTCATGTGACCAAGATTTAGCTCATTCATTGCCTTCATTTAGCTTTTTACTTCTGCTGATTATATTTAGGCTTCAGAATTCATAAAAGTTTTGTTCATTTGAAGAATCATCGTGTAAGAATCATAAACTTTTGTTGGTCACAGAGCTTATTTTCTGCAATAATCTAAAAGCGAATTGACAAATCCTATTGGGTTTTTGTCTTATGGTACCAGTTGATGCCAACTCTACAATATCATGGATCCCTTTGGTATTCATTTGTTTAGCAGTTAAATATGACTTAACCCTTACTACTGAGTTAATAAAATGTTTAACATATTAATAGACGGAAAATTTTAAGTTTTGTTATATGGCATTTTTTCACATTACTAGCAGGCCTCTTTTTTCTCATTGTCATCCACAATAAACGTATGACTTACAATGTGCTTTATTTAGCTAATAAATTGTATTACTCTATTTCGGAGAAGTTCTCGCGGGCGCGGAGCTCACTGAGCATCACGTCGCGTGCGAATAGTAGAAACATTCGTAGACGCTCTGGTTTTTGCTCTCTTTGTAGGCCACGGAGAAGATAAACAGCCTCATTTTCACAGTCGCAGATAGTTCTTAAGCCGTCAGTGAAGCCAGAAACAAGATGAGCAAAACCTTTGTGGACTAACCCAGTGTTTCCCAACCCTGTTCCTGGAGGCACACCAACAGTACATGTTTTGGATGTCTCCCTTATCTGATCCATATATTTCTAGTCTTGGAGTTTCTACTAACGAGCTGATGAGTTGAATCAGGCGTGTTTGATTAGGAAGAGTTGGAAAATGCGTAGTGTTGGTGTGCCTCCAGGAACAGGGTTTGGAAACACTGGACTATATCAGCGTGTCAATAAGTGCACATCATCTTCACATTGTAGCAGTCTTTTGCGGTGGCACTGTGGACTTCACACAGTGTTTTTGCATTTTATCTGCGCTGTTTAATTGCTTGTTCGTTATACGTCGTGTCTTGCGCCATGAATTGCGTAAAATAGATAGTTCTTACTCTTAAAGGGGCTCTATGTAATAATGACACCCAGTGTTCAAAATAGGTACTGCAGTCAAAATTCAAAATATTGTTTGCCCCGCCCCCTCGTTCAAAGACGCGGGTTGCCAGCAACAAGAGGGAGCGCAATTCACAATGAAAGCTGAGGAGACTTAAACACTGTAGCTGATGAGTTGATTTATCTGTTTTAATATGCTGTCGTTCATAGAGATATTTAGATGGATTCAGAGAATTTTTAGGTCAAGTAGAATCTGCGATTCTCTGACCCAGTTTGTTTGCTGGTTTGCAAATACGCGCTGTTTTCCGCCAACTGGCAACCTGCGATGTCGAAATACTATTGGATAAACTGCCAGCACGAGGTTTCGCACAGACCAAAACAAAGACAGACGTACCGACACGGAACACACATTTCAAAGTAGAATATCTGGCTGTAGCATTGATTTTCAGAGAAACAAGTAGGTGAACTTGGCATGTTTCCCAAATATCTGCAAACATATCGGGGTATTTTGATGCTTTATTAAAGTAAAAATCTTACATAGAGCCCCTTTAAATTTCAACTGGATGTCCCGAGAACGAAACTATCGTAGCTTAAACCCCCTAAAATCACTTCTTGAGTCTGATCGCATTGCACACAAGCAGCAAATTGCGTCTATTGTTACATTTTTGTTGCCATGAATGAATAATATGCAACCACATTTATAATAGACTGCCTATAAAAGCAATTGGCCACTTGAAGTCGTGCATAACATTTACTTTACCGCTTCGCGTCACGACTACAAAATCACAAACGCACATACCTCCTCTCATTGATTGTTGCTTTATTCACTTTCCAAAACGCGCCTCAAGACCTTGATTTCTGTTTTATTTCGTCTAAACGCGTCATGCGTGAATGCCTTCTTTCGCCTCTGTCACATTTAAAGCTCAAGCGTGTCTCTCCTCCTCCTCCTCCCCCTCCCGCGCGCCGGTCGTGTGGAGAGCTGCGCGCTCTCGGTCTGAACGCTCGTCGGTGTTCAGCGCTCGGGCAGGATGTTTGTGTCCGTGTGGTACGCCAAGAAAATGGGCCGGCGTTTTATCAACAACGTCCGGAAAGCTAAAAAACAACGCCATCGGATCATGGTAGGAAATGACGCCTTTCTGAATATACTGTCATTTGGGTTAGCTGGCTGTTCATCCCTGTATCCTGAAAACGCGACGGGAGATGTGTACATGACTTCTGTTGGAATTTCTAACCTAATTTGGAAACAGTCTTATAATAATAATAAGCTCATTAATTAATAAAAATAATGTGAAGAAAATTGAAAATAAGATCATATGGGCTACCGGATTCCTACAATATTCATATTTGAGTGTGTGTAATGTGTTTATTAGAACTCAGAATAATGTGTGTCTACTGAACAGTTGAAGGAAATCACAAGGGAGCTGCAGGAGTTTTAAAATCATTAAAGATATTCTGAAACATCCTTTTTTCTGATGTTCTACTGGAGCATTCTTATGGGAATCATAATAGTCCTACTGGGAACTATGTGTTCTTAAAGATGTTTATGTTTTATATAAAAATGTTATGGACCTTTTGAGGAATGGCACTCATCAGAAGCATCCATAGATGGGTCTCTGTTCACAGCAGACGGATGCTGCTCAGAAGAGCCTGGTGTGTCAGAAGTTGCAAAATGTGGAAAGTTAAAATTAGGGTGTCTGTGTGTGAATTGGTGCTTCCGTCAAACGGTCCAGCAGCTTAAATAATAGATGAGATGATTAATGAGACTGAAGGGATTAAATAAAAGTATAAAAATGGGACACCTGGGGTACATGGGGTGCATTTATTAATTTAGCAGATGGTTTTATCCAAAGCAACTTACAAATGAGGAATACAAGCGGTCAAGCTTAAGGAGGCAATAACACGTGAAGTGCTATCGTCCAGAATAATACTAGTTAGAACAGGAAGGGATTAAGAAATAGTGAAAGTAGAAGATGATTTTTTTGTAGTATGTCAGAAATTGGGTAATTCTTCTGCACAGTTATTTAGTAGCTCATTTATACTCCAAAATGAATATATATATACATCAACGCTTCATGATATTTGAAGGTTTTTGATCGTACATGAATTGCTACTAGTGATGTAATGTAATAATGTTATGAATTTATGAATGAATGTTTATTTTGCTGGGAAACGCGTTTCTAGGCAGACATTTCCAGACTGTTTACATTTTTCTATAGAAGACTGAGGGTATAGGAGAATTCGGAAGAAGAGACTATAATATTATAGTAAAACTTTACTCTGTCAGTGGAGGATGAAGAGAGAGAAACACAATATTAAGTGCAAGAACAGATTGCTTGTGTGTTTCTGCCCTGGAGTGTGTGAGTGAGTGGGTGGATGTGTTTTCTCTTCTCATTGGTTTGTATCATAAATTGTGGGTGTCATTTCTGTATGATTGTTTTTGTGAAACGTTCATTTATTTATAAGACATGCAGTCAGAGAAACACTTTTAGAAACAGAGAGAGGGTTTGCTGCCACAGGTACGTTGACTTTCAGTGACAGTAGGACGGCCTACGCGAATAGGCAACATTCGCTTGCATTTATTCATTTATCCGAAGTGTCTTACAAATGAGGAAAACAAGTTATTCATCTTGAGGAGGCAAAAACACTATGCAATATCTGTGTTTAACTACCCAACCTTCGTCGGACATTGTGTTCTGTAATGTGGCCACAATTCATAGTGCAATGCAATCTGAGTAAGACCTACATGGTTTAATGGCATTGATATTTGAGTGTAACTGCAGTATCACCTTGAGTACACTCTTAAAAATAAAGGTTCTTTATTGGCATTTATGGTTCCATAAAGAACCTTTAACATCCATGGAACATTTCTTTATAGTGGAAAAGGGCTCTTTAGATTATTAAAATGTTCTTTACACTAAGAAAATGATGGTTCTTTTAAGTACAGTTCACTGGAAGGTTCTTTGGAGAACCGTAAATGGTGGTTCTATGAAAAAAACACACTTTTGGAACCTTTATTTTTGAGTGTACTGAGGTTTTGTAATGGCCACAGCCACTCAAGAGTGCATGATATGCATGTGCAATTGGACTGACCACTTCATTTAATCAATATTATACAGAGACCTCAAGACTTGTTTTTAAAAGTTCTGTTAATTTGACATAATGATAATGATGCATGCTGAAAAAAACTCAGCAGTCAAAGACATCCTAGTGCATGTTTATATAGAAATAGTGCACTGCTTCAGTGTGAATGTCCCTGACACATTTCAGTGCAGATTGTTTTGTGAACTTGCCTCAATGTAATGCAAGCTTTGCAAAGAGGCTGTTATTAAAGGATGAGGCTGCAACAATAAATGAATTAACCCCTGTGTGAGTGCAACATATGCTGCGGACACGCGTTATTAAAGGGTTAGTTCACCCAAAAATGAAAATTCTGTCATTTATTACTCACCCTAATGTCATTCCACACCAGTTACACCTTTATTCATCTTCGAAACAAATTTAAGATATTTTGGATAAAATCTGATGGCTCAGTGAGGCCTCCATTGACAGCAAGATAATTAACACTTTCAATGCCCATAAAGCTACTAAAGACATATTTAAAACAGTTCATGTGACTACAGTGGTTCAACCTTAATGTTATGAAGCGACGAGAATACTTTTTGTGTGCCAAAAAAACTAAATATCTAGTGATGGCCGATTTCAAAACACTGCTTCATGAAGCTTTATGAATCTTTTGTTTCGAATCAGTGGTTGTCTATCAAACTGCCAAAGTCACGCCCCCCAGTGGTGAACCATTGAAATTTCGAAACACTTATGATGTAACAAAGCCTCGTTTACTGAAATCACGTGACTTTGGCAGTTTGATACACGCTCCGAACCACTGATTCGAAACAAAAGATTTGTTAAGCTTCGAAGCTTCATGAAGCAGTGTTTTGAAATCACCCATCACTAGATATTGTTGAGTAAAGTCGTTATTTGTTTTTTTGGTGCACAAAAAGTATTCTCGTCGCTTTATAACTTCAAGGTTGAACCACTGTAGTCACATGAACTGTTTTAAATATGTCTTTAGTAGCTTTCTGGGCATTGAAAGTGTTAATTATCCTGCTGTCAATGGAGGCCTCACCAATTTGTGTTCTGAAGATGAATGAAAGTCTTACGGGTGTAGAACGACATGAGGGTGAGTAATTAATGACAGAATTTTCATTTTTGGGTGAACTAACCCTTTAAACCTAAATGAAAGGTGAATAGCACTGATGTAGAAGCTCCTAACCCCCGTTGTAAGCCTAAACTTGACATAAACTGTAAAGTTGTCCCTCAAATCTGATTGGTTGATTGGAATGTTTTTCCAGGATCAATAAAGATGTGGATCCAGGAACATGTTGCACTTGGTGAAATCATGTTGTGTTTACACTACACCATTTTCAACTAAAAAAATTAAAATTTTTATGCATTTTGGCTGTTCATTGCCTGAAAATGCAAACTTTTGAAAACACATTTCAAATTGCAAGTCTTTGAAAATGATAGCGTTATTGTCTCTGTATAAACTACAAAAATTAAAATTTGTGAAAATGGCTGACATCATGCCCATGTGTATTACGTGTTCAGTGTATATGCGCAGAGTTTTTCTTTCAAAGTGACCTCGCCAACTACTGGCCTCGCAGCAGAATACAGCATTTTTTGTCGTTTTTGTGGATCTGTGTGAACGGGGGATTGTTTGACAACATTGTCATCTGAACTTGAAAGCAAAGGAGAAACCTTTCAGTTTTTAGTACATTGTTGTCGTGTAAATGTACCCTGAGACAAGCAGGTATAAGCGAGAGAGAGAGAGAAACTGTATACAATATGCTTTGTGCAAAACACCTTGACTAAAATTATATGTGGACCTCAGGGGGAAAAAAGTGCATATAACCACATTTAAAATGTTATTGCATGCATTGCAATGACTGTCTGTATGCACCTCTAGACTTTACTTTTGATTTCAAGACAGATCCTTTGAATGCCTAACTAACAAATCTATCTATTTTATCTATCCTTGTCACATTCTGATCTGTATTATTATTGACTCTTGAATCATTACTGTACACTTACTCGGTAAACACTAGTTGATTCATTAAATAACATGAGACTGTGGTTATATAGCATGCTTTTCTGATTCTTTGAATTTCAGTGGCAGTTTCAGGTGCGAGGTGTGGGAGGGGATTTCATTCTGTTTTCCTCCCAACACACACACACACAGAGCCTCTGAGTGGGAGTTTATATAAGTAGATTTTGTTCAAATGCGTGTGTGTTGTTTCTGCCCACTGCTGTGTAGCAGCACCCTCAGGTTTACGTGTGTTGCCAGTTTTAACTTCCAAAACAAGCTTGTCATTCAGAAGAACTCAAAACAACAATATTCATACACAAGCACAGCTCAATAATGTCATGCTCTCAGATCTGTCAGATTGTGTAGTACCCTTGAAGCAAATATAATGCCAGTGTATTAGTGTGTGTTATAGGTGCCGTGTGCAGCGTGTCCTGTTTTCTGTTTTGACAAGCATATAAAAGAGCAGGCTTTTAGACTGATTATAGTTTAATTAATTTTGTGCATCTCATTTTATGGATTAGTTGCTCTCTGACTTTGGATTAATTTGTTGAATAAATGTTTATTGAATGCGAATGTTAATCATTAACTATCCCTGTAAATTGTTTTTAAAGACAAAGTGTGTCATTTTTCTGGACAGTGTAGAGTTTTTACACACTTTTTCTGAAGGGTTTAAAGCAGGGGTCTCAAACTCAAATTGGCGGCGGGCCATTGCTGTGATTGACACCTCATAGCAGGGCCATTTTAACATTCAAGCACAAGAAAATTTCTGAAAAATTACTTTCCTTTGCATTATTTCTCATTTAACAAACCCTTTAAATAACATAAACATCTTACACTGAACAACACATACTGAACAAATGCAATCCCTGAATACATTTGTACATTATTTTATTTCATGCCAGATACCTGGCAGCGCTTCTGCTCACACAGCTGAGCCACATTTATCCAAGATGCTGTTTGAGCATCGGTAACGTTTATTGGTATCATCGGACGCGGTTTCGGTGGTTTAAATCGACGCTCGCGACTTGCGTGAGTGCTTTTACTGTAATTTAGGCAAGCGCGCTCATAATAGAAGTGATGCGGTCACGACGTGTATGCGGTGCGGTGCACTAGTTTTTCCAGGCGTCCCTATTCCGCGGCGAGAGGAAAACATCTCAACTTTTCAGAATGCCGCAAGCGCAACACAGGTCATGTGACAAGGACCAAACGAAGAGCTTCGGCCTTTCCGTAACAACACCGAAAGCTCAGCCAAACAGCTGATCATACACTGTAAAAAAAATTCTGTAGTTTTTACAAAATAATTTTGGCAGCTGTGGTTGCCAGAATAATTTTGTAAAAAATACAGAAAAACTGTAAACACATTTACAGAACAAACTGTAAATTTTACAGTATAAAACTGTAATTTAAGAAAATTTGAATGTAAACCAATAAATTCAACAATGCACACTACTAAAATCTGTTTTGTACCTTTAACATATACTGACAACCACCATAATAACGCAGGTTGTAAAAGAGAAAGCCACATGAATCAGAATTCATCACAAGTTGCTTTTCCACGAGCTGAAGTATATACTAATATATAGAAGGTGCACAGAGTCATTCACGCAAATGCAAAACACCGTCATGGTAACCCACAATACTTAAATAATGCAATAAACATTCATTAAACAAAAGAAGATGTAACATAAAACCCAAATGTACATAACCGATAACAAAAACTATTAAGAAACATAATTATTTAAACAAAATATGTGGAATAAATGTGGAGTGTCACACAGGGAATTGTGGGAAAATCAGTTTACAGATTTTGACTGTAAATTATACATTGATTTTGTCTTTTTTACTTATAAAAATTGTCAAATTTACAGCATTTTACTGTGAAAATTGCATAAATGTCTGGTAGGAGCTTTTACAGTTTTTCCCTGTATATAATACGGGAACTTACTGTTATTTAAAAAAGTTAAAATCACATTTATTTTTACAGTGTAGCTGTACAGGGTGGGTTTTATTTCTCATCTCCATATAAATATATCTAGTAGTAGAGCTAATGCAAGGACTAGTAATACATTTTTCTTTTGCTGAAATTTTTCTTTTCCTAGTCATCATGGAGAGCGCAGCTCATGGTTGCATAGCAACGACAGATGCCACGGGAGTGAAAGTGCTTTGGAAAGAAGGAGAAAGCGGCACGGCCACTTATATGACGCGATATGTGAATGGCCCCTTAGAACGGTGACCTTTTCTTTGCATATCAGACAGGAAGCAACTAGATAATAATAATAATCATAATAATTTGGCGGGCCGGATTATGTTTTATTTTTTAGATCAGCTGCGGGCCAGGTGGAGGGGGGGCCGTAAATGGCCCGCGGGCCGGCAGTTTGAGACCACTAGTTTAAAGTGTGTGAAGTGAGCCATTAATAGGTAGATTTCTTTAAAGGTGACCTATAATGCCTTTTACAAGATGTAATATAAGTCTCTGGTGTAGAGGGCTGCATTGGGTTTGGGCTCCCGCGGGACCCAACGCAAATCTCGCGGGAGCGGGCGGTTTTACCTTTGCTGCGGGCGGGAGTGGGCGGTCAGAAAACTTTGCGGGAGACCCGCGGGGAATGGTGGGATTTGGCGTGTAATAGAAATGGAGTCAACAA
Source organism: Anabarilius grahami (assembly GCA_003731715.1). Taxonomy (NCBI): domain Eukaryota; kingdom Metazoa; phylum Chordata; class Actinopteri; order Cypriniformes; family Xenocyprididae; genus Anabarilius; species Anabarilius grahami. The sequence goes on along the minus strand of RJVU01046259.1, from coordinate 4,183,230 downwards.
ATGAAATTGAGAAGAAAATTAAAGCGGCTGTTTACTTGACAAAAGCAAAGCAAGACAAGTCAGACACATGGAAACAATTCTTAAAATTTGCGCGTTTTATTTTGAGCATTCTCGCATGATCTAGTGCACCGTCAGAGAGGGCATTCAGTGTGTGTGGGCGGATCATGGAAGAAAGACGCACAAGTCTGCGACCGCAGTCAGTCAGCAATATACTTTAGTAATATGGAGTAAGCAATGCAAGGCCCAGTGATCATTCGTTTGTTTAAGTAGGCTACGTTATTTTTATTTATTTATTAATATTATTTATTTTCTTTTTTGCAATAGCCTGTTAAGCAAGGCATTCTATTTATTTTATTTCGTTTTGTATTTAATTTGTTTAAAGTATATTTAGTCTACGTTTTTTATAACGCTAATAAAAAAAAATACCCAATGTTTTTATCAAGTGTTGTGGTTTGGTTTTGCGGCATGTTTAAAGTCTGTTTTTCTGGATGTTAACTTAAACAAATTTAGTCTGAGAGGTTTTGTTTAGGCCTATTTTCACAAGCTCTGAGAGAAAGTCCGTGGGCGCGGGCGGGAGTGGAACACGCGGGTTGTGGGAGCGGGCGGTCCTGGCCAGACATTCAGCGGGAGCGGGCTGGTGCGGGTTAAGGAAATCAGTCCCGCGCAGGGCTCTACTCTGGTGTCCCCAGAATGTGTCTGAAGTTTCAGCTCAAAATACCCCACAGATCATTTATTATAGCTTGTCAAATTTGCCCCTATTTGGGTGTGAGCAAAAACACGCTGTTTTTGTGTGTGTCCCTTTAAATGCAAATGAGCTGCTGCTCCCGGCCCCCTTTCCAGAAGAGGGCGGAGCTTTAACAGCTCGAGCTTCAGTTGCTCAACAACAACAAAGCTGGAGAATCTCACGCAGACAAAATGAGGATTGTCAGTAGAGTCAGGAGAGACTCAGGAAGAAGTTACAGCCCAAAATGGCCTCACCCCCTTTGTTGCTTGTTGGTTTTAGTCCTTAAAAAGTGATTTCTGTAAAAGAAAATATCTCCCTTTGCATTGAACTTTGAGCGTTGTAACTTTGCAGATGTTGTTTATGCTCAAACAGCAACATTACACACTAACTAAAGTTAAAAAAGTCAAATCATAATAAAGGATCCCTTTAAAAAGTGTCATCCTAATTGCTTGAACATCCCAATCAGCCTAACATACTGTAATGTAGCAACATTTGCTTTTGGACCAATATTAATCACAAATCTCTTGCATACAAGAGTTTGTTAGGGTTTTCGATTAAGTTCTTCAGGTGTAGTAAACTGATGATGAATTTGATGCTGAAGCAGTTTTAACTTAACCTCAAACATTTATAAAAAGATTACTTAATGGAAATAATATACTTTAAAAGAATATACTTAAATGCAAACCGAATGCAGTGTGTTCAGGCACTTAAATGCATGTTAACTGCAATTAAATAAAAATGTTTTATTTTTGTAGTTTTGTAGTTTAAATTTATAGTAAATGCAATTAGCTGATTTTTAGAGTCTTTTTTGACCCACTTAAGTAGGACTTAAGTGCACCTTGTCATTTCATAATTACTTCTATTGTCTTAGGAATATGATTAAAGTGTACTGACGAATGTACTGACAAGTATAATGGTAAACTAAAATACACTTTAATGTCATTTCTATTTAAAATTGTACATCATATATTTAAATATATTTGTAACTACACTTTTGTAAACTAGTTGCAATTCAGTACATTTATATTAGTACAAAGTATATTAACTTTTGATGTCTGGAGGGGATATTGTTTTTTTTACGACCCTACAAGTTTGATTAAATGATCAAAATATAAAGAAATATATATAATATTTTAAATGTGAACAAAACTCTTAACTTGGTTAAGGTATTTATCCAACTAAAGCTACAGGTTTTATTTTACTATGCAAAAATGCATAGAAAAAAAAGCTCACCAGAAAAATTATTATTAATTATTAATATTGGTTGGTTCTCTCATTTTTGCATGTGTTCATAATTTTGTCTTTGTTTGACAGCTTGACCAAAAATTATGTAAGTTGTCATGCTTCACTGCGTTATTTGCTTACAAAATTCTTAATAATATTTGGATAAAGGGTGAAGATGTCAAGAATTTTCCTAGGCCAGACATCACTTTTGGCCATGTCTACATTTTTATATATACTTTTAAGATTTGAAGTACACTACAAGTGCACATTCAGTACAATTAAGCACACTTCTTTTTCTCAAGGGAAGACGTTTTTTTTTTTTTTACGATCTTATAATATTGTGAAGTGAAAAGTGCATTTCCTATTACTAGTGAAGTACATAGACCAGAAAATGCAAGTAAAACTATGCAAACATGTTAGCGTAAATGTGTAGCTATCTTGATGTTGGCCATTTTGGGTTGAGAGAAAGAAGGCTCCATGGTGACCGGCTCCCCCTCACTGGGAAAAGTACAATGTGCTTCTGAAGAGAGAGATGATTGATGGCGTAGATTAAAGGGAGCGAGACAGAGAGTGGGAGGAAGTGTTGATACATAGAAAATAGATGAGAGAACATGTGCATTGAGAGAAGATGTGCGTTGTTGAGAAAGACCGAGCCAGTGAATAAGCAAGTGAGCTTATCAGCAAAAAACATCTTTGAATGCAAGGGCAGACTTTATTGATTGTTTTATAATGACCAGTTCCAATGATATAGTGTTTGTTAGCGCCAGTGTTGGAGGAGGTACTCTGAAACTAGGATTTGTCTTTGTGACAGCATATAGTGTGCCTCAAAAAAAGATTATAAAATACATTACAAATGCACTATAAATTGATTAAAAAAGCAATACATTTTATTATTGTGCTGTAATCAAATTTTTGGACTCCATATGTTTGCATTGTGTGAGGAACAGAACCAAATTCAAGTGTTTATTCAGCTATTTCATCTCCATCCTGAGTAGCGACCATTAAAATTCAACAAGCGCTACGATGAAGGTTTTTCGTCAGTGATATCAAATGTTCATTGCTCATTGAATGAGATATGAAGGTGAACGTGATTTCACCAAGTACAACATGTTCCTGGATCAATATCTTTGTTGATACTGGAACAATATTCCAATCAACCGATCAGATTTGAGGGACAAGTTTACAGTTTATGTGAAGTTTAGGCTTACAACCAGGGTTAGGTGCTTCTACATCAGTGCTATTCACCTATCGTTTCCCTCTGATTTTAGGGATAACTTATGGGTGGGCTGAGGTTTAGGGGGTAGGGATGGGGTTAGGACTCAATTTTCAAAATATGTTGATCCAGGATCATTTCTTACTTGGCAAAATCATGATGACCCCTATCCAGAGTGGATCAAGAAAATATTAATAAATAATATTTTTTTCCTCACACAAGTCCGTCATATACTGTGAAAGAGTAATCTGAATGCAAAACTTTGTCATTTGGACTATGGTGCTGCTTTTTGCAATTTTTGGAATACATTATTCTGAATACACTTGTTTGTCTGTTATTGTTTTTTATAATGTATATAGTTTTTTAATGTAATGGTTAGGTTTATAGATAAGAGAGAGATTGGCGATTCAAAAATATCTGTATACAGTATATTGTAACTAAAAGTATTGTCACTGTCCATTTTTCTGTCTGTGTCATTTTTTTATATTTTTAAAAAGTGGTTATGTTTAAGTTTGGTGATAGGGTTAAAAGGGATCTAAAATATATCTATTAAACAGTAAAAATCTAACTATATAAATATATTTATGATATGTAGTATTCATATATATTGTTTCTATAACTTTTGTCAGTATTATATGTTAAACATTTTATATGCAATATCTTTGTCCTTTTAAAAAATTAAGAGGATTTCCCACAGCTCTAAAACAACTTCCTTTGCTGCCATCTAAAGGCGTAATAATGTAACTTTCACTGATACTATTGACGGACCCTCTCTCAATATCAAATATAGCATAATTATACAAAATAATATTTATTGAACAACAATATTTAAATTACCATCAGTAGCCATTATAAAAGACATAAACACAAGCAAACAATAAACACAATCAAATAAATAAAATGCACAAGCAAACAATTCAGTCAAATGTACAAATGTAGTGCTCTAGTACAGGATTTAAGTTAAATATAGCCTAAATATAAAGTTCTGAAACTTTTTTTAAATTTTTCACTTAATCCAAATTGTTTAACTTTGGAACAAGTAATAGATTAATAACCAAAGATTGCCCGTTTGATATACCCCAAATGAATTATATTTTTAACCACTATCTACATATTTGCCAGTGGCAAATACCCGAAGGACTGGCCAAGATGAAGCTGTTCTCTGTGGATACATGAACGCTGAACGGCCGCTGACGGCCTGGAGTTCACATCTGCAAAAGCATCAAAACAAAAAGTAAAATAGGCGCTATGTTTATGAGTCACATATTTGAGGTCTAAATGACTACATTCTCGCTTAAGAAACTCTTAAAACTACATTTTGTGACATAATAACAGTAGTATTTATAAAACATATGGTGGATTGTAATGACATCCAGTGCTGATACTGGGAGAATATCACATGGCTCAGGTTCGAGAACCAGAAAGAACTGTTGTATAAATTTATATATTTATAAGTATTTAACCAAATATAAAAAATGACACCTACTTCAGTGAAGTCATGTTGTTGGGACATTTTATGTGTGGCATTAAACATATCACTTTAACTAGTTAGTTTAATGCATTTGCTTCTGTTTTCACTTTCATAGTCCCTTGTTTCCTTTTATAAGTTTTGTCTTTTTGACCCGCATATCCTCTCGTCTCCCCTCTACTCTTCTTTTGCGGCTCTTTACACTTCCTTGGTTGGCTCTCTGTTCATTTTGCTAATATCTACTTCACTCGCTTCAACCTTCAAATCCCTCCGAGGGTCTCGCCAACGCCTGCTGAATAAAGGCTGATGGTCAGCAATATTTGAGTATGTGTGTGTGGCCTGCATTTGTATGTGTATATTATTCAGATTTTTTCAGTGTAGGATGAACCTGCATGAAATCTAAAAGGTTTAGTCAATATTTAAGTTAAGTAAACATTTAGTTAGTGACTGTGAAAATGCTTCAGTAAAAACCCTTTAATTGGTTTAAGGGAAGTTCCCTTACTGTATACAATGAAAAACTGTAATAATCCGAAATTAGTTTTTCTAGCTAACTGTCGAGTTCATGGACATCGAATGGCTTGTAAATGTAACGTTAAGTGACATATTGTTTACAAGCTTATTTATTGACATCTTTCCTTGGTTGAAACACTGATTGAGCAATTACATGAGACATGATACATTTCAATAAATTACACTGTATCTTTCAACATACCTTCTGATGTTCATGTTTATTTTGTGCTATAACTGGTAGTAAAGAGGAAGAGATGATCGATTCACATGCCACTTGAACTGAAGCGCTACAGCGATCTGTCACATTAAATAGCGCCAAAACCACATTTATTGTTTGTATTTCGCAAAAATGTGCCGATTTAGGCTGCGGCCCCTGTAATTGCTCGCGCTATTGTCCTTGCTTGCTTACCTAGTCTGATGATTCAGCTGTGCACAGATCCAGACGTTAATTCTGGCTGCCCTTGTGTAATGCCTTGAACATGGGCTGACATATGCAAATATTGGGGGCGTACATATTAATGATCCCGACTGTTACGTAACAGTCGGTGTTATGTTGAGATTCGCCTGTTCTTCGGAGGTCTTTTAAACAAATGAGATTTATATAAGAAGGAAGAAACAATGGTGTTTGAGACTCACTGTATGTCATTTCCATGTACTGAACTCTTGTTATTCAACTATGCCGAGGTAAATTCAATTTTCCATTCGATGGCACCTTTCAAAAATATTCTGGCTCTTCCAAGCTTTATAATGGGAGTGAATAGTAACCAAGATTTTAAAGCCCAAAAAAGTGCATCCATCCATCATAAAATTAATCCATAAGGCTCCAGGGGTTTAACAAAGGCTTTTTGACGTGAAGCTGTGTTTTTTTACTAAGAAAAATATCCATATTTATAACTTTCTAAACTAGAATCACAGGCTTCCGTATGCGAGTTGAGTTCCGGTGGAAGAGTGGCCGCGGAAGCGCAGAGGATAGAGCAGAACAAAACACCGGTCACAAATTAGAAGTCTAAAACAAGAATTTTTAAAGAGAAATATCAGAGGAGCTTGTGTTTGTTGCCCAGCCCTATTCAAAATCTCATTTACAAAGCTTGGAAGAGGCAGAATATTTTTTAATATAACTCTGATTGTGTTTGACTGAAAGAAGAAAGTCATATACACCTGGCTTGAGGGTGAGTAAATTATGGGATAATTTTCATTTTTGGGTGAACTAACCCTTTTCCACATTATGCTTGAAATAGACGCTGAACACAGTCAAAATGCGCCATCGGAAAAGCGCTAGTTAAACATCACTGTTTTTGTCAATGATTTCAGCCCTCCAAAACTATTTCAACTGAAACCAAAAATTGCTGTTTCGACCAAACATTTTCAGTAGCCGGAACGTTGGTGCAAGATTATTAGTTACAGAGAGTATAGTGGTTGTGTACCACATAATGTGTATTTGCATTCTAAATTTAGCTGTCAGTTGCTGACCTGCACTTCACCTCAACACTGCCAACAGACTGAAATAATGTTTTTGACAGCAAAACTGCACACCACAAACACACACATAAACACATTATTTTTGACAGTGGCTAATATAAATGATATATGTTATATAGTATCCTGACGATGATGTACCATCCACCATCATTCCTCGCTTTCTCTGTTATGTAATGACTCCTGGGTAATGTGAGGAATCAACATCAAGCGCTCCTGTCACGTTTCAACCCCCTGCACATTTTTCCCATTTCTGTCTCTCAATACTGACCCTCTCTAGCTCATTACACTTTAGGTTCTGCATTGTTTCCCGTCCCTCTAGTCTGTGAGGTTGTGTCTTTATATCTCGTATGTAATGAGCAAGTTGTTTCTGATATCATACCAGCTGAATCAAAGCCTAGCAGTGGTATTATATATACGCGGACAGAATGATTATATTTAAGACATATGACATTAAAGCATGTGAACAGAACAAATGGGATTTTCTTTAGGCCTGGAGTTTCTGGGTCGGCAGCTGAAGAAATCAAATAGATTGGTATACTGGTCCTAATGAATATAGTGTATTTGTCAGAACGGTCACGATGTAATTGTGAGTTGACTACAGTTTATTTTTTACTTATTCTCTGAACTATTTGGAATACAGCTTGCCTAAAATACTGCATTTCCATCATTATCAGGAGAATCATGGTTCACAGACCTTTTGACCAATGTCTTTCCATGACTATTCCTTTTGTTCATGAAGGTTTTATTTATTTATTTATTTTTATTTATAAAGATATAAAAATATTATTTAATAGAGATAATGTTTTAGATAATTATTTACAATTTCTAACAGATGATGAATTTTATAGCTTAGCGAAAGAAAATAATATGATAGGAATGTTCATTCATACATCCGTCCTTTTTTGTTTGTTTTATTTATTACTTTTCTAGAGCTTGAAATCACAATTTAAAATTCGATCCATCCATCCATCCATCCACCCCCACCCATCCAATCATCCACATCCATCAATCATCCATCCACATTTATCCATCCACCCCCATCCATCCATTCGTCAATCATCTATCCATCCATACACATTGATCTATCCATTCATCCATCCACATCACCCATCCATCCATACACTGATCCATCCATCTGTCCATCCATTCATCCATCCATCCATCATACATCCATCTATCCACGTCCATCCATCAATCCATCCATCTATCCATTCATCCACATCTATCATCCATCCATCCTTCGATCCACATTGATCCATCCACCTGTCCATCCATTCATCCATCCATCCATCCATCCACATTGATCCATCCATTCATCCATCCATCCATCCATCCACATTGATCCATCCATTCATCCATCCATCCATCCATCCACATTGATCCATCCATTCATCCATCCATGCGTCCATCCGTTCATCCATTCATCCATCCATCAAGCTGCTTTTCCACTGTAGGGTCGCGGGAGAAAAGTTCATTAGTTTTTGTTCATTTATTTATTACTTTTCCAGAGCTTGAATTCACAATATAAAATCTTATGTTATTTCCAAATATCAAATGACTATGGGAACCCTGTCTCACGTTGCCCCACCTGTCTATTTTCCTGGTAAATTTCTTTACTCATGTGACATCAAGACGTCCGGAATGCCTGTGTTAAATGCTGCAGATGAGCCGTTACATCATTGTGCTGTGTGACGCAGTGGAGGCATGTGGCTGAGCTAAACTGCCAAACGCCTGTATGTAACCCACTTGAGTGTAGGAGTACCTTGTTACCATGCAGACGTATTCATCAACAGACTGGGAGAAACACAGAGAGAACCTCTCTTCTTGTGATTTATGAACATACTGCCTGCAGTAACAGGAAGTTGTATATTCCCATTATCCAGGGAGCTGGTGACGATGATAATTATGACCTGGTATAATGACAAATAGAAATTAATGTTTTAAAGGGGTGGTTGATTATGATTTTACTTTTTTTAACTTTAGTTAGTGTGTAATGTTGCTGTTTGATCATAAACAACATCTGCAAAGTTACAACGCTCAAAGTACAATGCAAAGGGAGATATTTTCTTTTAAAGAATTAGCTTTTTAAGGACTACAACAAACGATTGGTAGGAACTACAACGAGCTAGTGACAACACTAACACTAAAATTTACATAAACCCCGCCCCCGAGAACACGCAACAAAGGGGGTGAGGCCATGTTGGGCTGCTATAGAGAAGAGGAAGAGTTGTTGTAGTAGAGTGTTGTTGTCATGCCGTCATTTTATACCGGATTGCTTCACAAACGAGGGTCAATTCAACGCTGGATTTGCACAAAAGATTAACATGACGTCACATGCTAGTGGATGAGTTGAATCAACTCCACAGCAACTACATAAATGTATCCACTAACCATTCAGAAACATCCTGTTTCATTCTAAAAGTTGTAACTTCTTCCTGAGTCTCTCCATCAGTGTCGACTCCGGTTTGAACAATGTAAGGCTGAACACCGTTACTGACAATCCTCATTTTGGCTGCGTGAGATTCTCCAGCTTTGTTGTTGTTGAGTGACCGAAGCGCGAGCTGTTAAAGCTACACCCTCTTCCGGAAAGGGGGCCGGGAGCAGCAGCTCATTTGCATTTAAAGAGACACACACAAAAACGGCGTGTTTTTGCTCACACCCAAATAGGGGCAAATTTGACAAGCTATAATAAATGATCTGTGGGGGATTTTGAGCTGAAACTTCACAGACACATTCTTGGGACACCAGAGACTTATATTACATCTTGTGAAAGGGCATAATAGGTCACCTTTAATTATTGGCTACAAAACAGAGAGTGTTTTAATTAGAGGTGGAGCAGCAGCATGTCATCTATAATCTAAAATAGCACAATAGTGTTTTTGCACAACAAACTAACAAGTGAATATGGCACTTTACTTGAATAATCCTCATTAACTACAACACTCTCAGCTTCCTGCTTCCCATATAGGTGCTGCTCTGTGAACGTACAAAATGAGTGACAGCCAGAAAGATTGGTTAAATAAAGAATCTCACCGCAGCCCATAGGCACTTTTTTTTTCTTCAGATTTCAGAGCTCATGAACTGCCACAGAGACTGGTGTGATTTCAGAATACTGTTCACTGAGATCTGTCAGAAAATAGGGATATTTTCTGAGTGTCATTCTATAAAAAGGCTTTTACAGCACCTGCAGTCTAAGAAATTAAAGGGTTAGTTCACCCAAAAAGTCATTAAGTACTCACCCTCATGTCGTTCCACACCCGTAAGACCTTCGTTGATCTTCGGAACACAAATTAAGATATTTTTGATGAAATCCCAGGGTATCTGATCCACACATAGGCAGAAACGTCATTGCACCTTTTGACGTCCAGAAATAAAAACATGGTTAAAATAGTCAACGTGAGTACAGTGGTTCAACCTTAATGTTATGAGGCGACAAGAATACTTTTTGTGCTCAAAAACAAAACAAAAATAATGACTTTATTCAACAATTTGAACCGTTGTCATACGTAGTGAACTCAGTGCAGGCTTCCTTGTTTACGTCCGAATGTCAACTCATTATTGGCTGGATCCTGTGTCAGCATCACATGCATGCGTCGTGCTGCTCACGTGATAAGCTTCGTCCAATACTGAATAAAAAGTATTCTCGACGCTTCATAACATTAAGGTTGAACCACTGCAGTCACGTTGACTATTTTAACAATTTTTTTAACTACCTTTCTGGACGTCAAAAGGTGCAATGACGTTGCTGCCTATGTGTGTATCAGATACCCTCGGATTTCATCAAAAATATCTTAATTTGTGTTCCAAAGATGAACAAAGGTCTTACAGGTGTGGAACGACATGAGGGTGAGTAATTAATGACAGAAATTTCATTTTTGGGTGAACTAAACTTTTAAATTTGGAAATGATATAGTTTGAGCTTTAAACATAAACTGCAAGCATTTAAGTGTATTGAACTGAATGCAGTAAGATAAGACATTTAGGATAGACAAATAGCTTTATGTAATAGGAATAATATTTACAATATTTGTTTTCCTCTATTATTATACACTACTATTCAAACGTTTGGGGTCAGTAAGATTTCATTTATTTATTTTTTTTATTTATTTTGAGAGAGATAAATAAAAATTAATACTTTTATTTAGCAAGAATATATTAAATTGATGAAAAGTGACAGTAAAGACATTTATAAAGTTACAAAATAATTATATTTCAAATAAATGCTGTTCTTTTGAATTCAAATTCTTTGTAGCAATTTGCCACAAAGCAAAATTTTATATTAGTGCATATATTTGGCTAATATAAAACATGTGCCTATGGTGCTATATTCTGAATGGTCAGTACAGTACAGCATTACAGCCAAACTGAAGTTCACTGTATAGCAATAGCTCCACTGCTGTGCCTAAAGGCTATGATACACCAAGCTGACGGTCAGCCTAGTTTTTGCAGAGTGTTCCACACGTCGGCTCTAGTCGGGTTCCCGTCGGTGACAGTTCGGCTGATTCAGCATGTTGAGTCGGCGTCAGGGCCGTCAGTGAGAGAGATCACTTTGATTGGCTGTTCAGATTAGCGAACGAGTCAAAGTGGGCAAAGAAGTCAAAATGGCACAGACAAAAGGCTGTTCTAATTTTACATCATCTTACCTGAGCATTTCTATATGCAAATATTTGGAATGAAGAAAGTGATCCAATTGATACTTTGTTACGGCTTGTATATCTTGTATAGTCCTTCTTTCAGTCATTCACAATGTAGTACGGGCTCTTGTACTATATTGCTTAATTTTTCAACAGCTTTGAACATGGGTTTTCTGATTTTAGAGCCAGAAATATTCATTTTATAAAGGGTATTTTAAATACTGTAGTGTGGTGAGGCTAGATTGTTTCAGTAACACAGTTCTGACCCGCATCCTGCAGACAGACTCTCCCTAAAGGCAAAGCACTATTAAGCTATTAAGATTATAACAGTTAAATGGCAGGCAAGGCTGGTGTGAAACCAAGGGCTGCTAAGACCTTTACTAGATGCTTCCACCACAGAAATCAGTCAAGCAGAACAAAGTAAGATTATGCAACTGTTCCCATTTAAAAAGTTTGTGTAAAGCATAGTGTTCTGTATTCGTGCATTAAACATAAAAGTATGGCTTGAAGTTGTTAATGTAAATTGTTTAGTTTGAACTTTTCATAGTCTGTATCTTTTATAATACTGGTTTGGATGGCTGCACATAGAAAAATAGAGAGAGAACAGGAAATGATGAGAGACTTGAAGTGTTGCACATGCTCTCACATAACATGTTGGGCAGCACAGTAGAAAAAATTGTGTGTGTGTGTGTGTATATGTGTATATATATACAGTGGGTACGGAAAGTATTCAGACCCCCTTACATTTTTCACTCTTTGTTATATTGCAGCCATTTGCTAAAATCATTTGAGTTAATTTTTTTTTCCTCATTAATGTACACACAGCACACCATATTGACAGAAAAACACAGAATTGTTGACATTTTTGCAGATTTATTAAAAAAGAAAAACTGAAATATCACATGGTCCTAAGTATTCAGACCCTTTGCTCAGTATTTAGTAGAAGCACCCTTTTGATCTAATACAGCCATGAGTCTTTTTGGGAAAGATGCAACAAGTTTTTCACACCTGGATTTGGGGATCCTCTGCCATTCCTCCTTGCAGATCCTCTCCAGTTCTGTCAGGTTGGATGGTAAACGTTGGTGGACAGCCATTTTTAGGTCTCTCCAGAGATGCTCAATTGGGTTTAAGTCAGGGCTCTGGCTGGGCCATTCAAGAACAGTCACGGAGTTGTTGTGAAGCCACTCCTTCGTTATTTTAGCTGTGTGCTTAGGGTCATTGTCTTGTTGGAAGGTAAACCTTCGGCCCAGTCTGAGGTCCTGAGCACTCTGGAGAAGGTTTTCGTCCAGGATATCCCTGTACTTGGCCGCATTCATCTTTCCCTCGATTGCAACCAGTCGTCCTGTCCCTGCAGCTGAAAAACACCCCCACAGCATGATGCTGCCACCACCATGCTTCACTGTTGGGACTGTATTGGACAGGTGATGAGCAGTGCCTGGTTTTCTCCACACATACCGCTTAGAATTAAGGCCAAAAAGTTCTATCTTGGTCTCATCAGACCAGAGAATCTTATTTCTCACCATCTTGGAGTCCTTCAGGTGTTTTTTAGCAAACTCCATGCGGGCTTTCATGTGTCTTGCACTGAGGAGAGGCTTCCGTCGGGCCACTCTGCCATAAAGCCCCGACTGGTGGAGGGCTGCAGTGATGGTTGACTTTCTACAACTTTCTCCCATCTCCCGACTGCATCTCTGGAGCTCAGCCACAGTGATCTTTGGGTTCTTCTTTACCTCTCTCACCAAGGCTCTTCTCCCCCGATAGCTCAGTTTGGCCGGACGGCCAGCTCTAGGAAGGGTTCTGGTCGTCCCAAACGTCTTCCATTTAAGGATTATGGAGGCCACTGTGCTCTTAGGAACCTTAAGTGCAGCAGAAATTTTTTTGTAACCTTGGCCAGATCTGTGCCTTGCCACAATTCTGTCTCTGAGCTCTTCAGGCAGTTCCTTTGACCTCATGATTCTCATTTGCTCTGACATGCACTGTGAGCTGTAAGGTCTTATATAGACAGGTGTGTGGCTTTCCTAATCAAGTCCAATCAGTATAATCAAACACAGCTGGACTCAAATGAAGGTGTAGAACCATCTCAAGGATGATCAGAAGAAATGGACAGCACCTGAGTTAAATATATGAGTGTCACAGCAAAGGGTCTGAATACTTAGGACCATGTGATATTTCAGTTTTTCTTTTTTAATAAATCTGCAAAAATGTCAACAATTCTGTGTTTTTCTGTCAATATGGGGTGCTGTGTGTACATTAATGAGGAAAAAAAATGAACTTAATTGATTTTAGCAAACGGCTGCAATATAACAGAGTGAAAAATTTAAGGGGACCTGAATATTTTCCGTACCCACTGTATATCAGTGGCGAGCGGTGACTTTTTTAACCAGGTATGCTGGGTGGTGCGTCATGTAAATAAATGTGGCCAAAGCAGTTACGTTGAATGGGTTTATAGCTAATATGCAATACGCTCGCGTTCTCAGTGTTAGTTTACTCATTTGCTTGCTCATGACAAATAGCAACACAGCGAAAAGTATTTCTAATAATGTTTGACCTTTTATTGAGAGTAGCCCATATTTACCTGTTGAGACGTGCCTTCACAAGCACCTGTAAGAGCTTTTGTGACGTTTGAGTCGACGGAGGCGCAACATGCGAAAGGTGCGTTTGCAAAATATGCTGTATTTTTGTAATCTGCTAGATGCCGCTAGTGTCACACAAACAACATACTTCACCTTTAAACGTATCAGTTTAGGACACTAAATCAGACACGACAAATAAAATACACCATGGCGTCAATTTAAATGTATGCCAGAAGTACCTTTTAAATTAATAATTAAAAATAAGTATAACATAATTATAAATTAAAAATAAAATTTAATTATAATAAATATAAGTAGGCTATAATAAATAAAAATATCAGTGGGATATTCTTTAAAAAATAAGTTGAAATTATGCAAACGCAAAGACTATTGATTTACATCCTCTGATAGGCCTAGTTACAGTAGGACTGTCTTAAACAATTTATAAGTTTTCATTAAAAAATCCCTATGGAGAAAATGAAATACTATGAAAATAGTTTTAGTTATGATTTTTTTTCCCCCATTTGGTTTAGTCTAGTTAGTTTTGTATCGAATAAAATGTGATTTTCGGTGATCGAGATCTGGCAGTAGCTAATTTTTCCTCTTGGGCGAGCGATTCGATAATAGCTTATCCTGCCCATGCAATCTGCCATAGACCAGCAAACCAATGAGAACGCGGAACAATGATGACGTTCCATAACAAAAGCACGAAGGTGCAAAAGCTGCTGTAGATCAGCTTACCCGGAAGTCTCCGTAACTGGCAGATTTAAAGAAAATTCGTTTGGCAAATAAATAAATTACGGACAGTTACATACGCATTACCAATCCTGTAGGCTTTATGGTACACCTCAAACAAGGGATTTAATAATAATTTATAATGTTAATATTAGTTGTCGAGTCAACGAATGGCTTGGGTATGCAGAGCATTCGCAGCTGATATGGCCCGCACAATACTAAAATTATAAAATATCATTTTAGTATTGATTTGTTCGCACATTTTACTGGGTAAGATCCCAAGTTCTGTGAAATCCATGCAGTGCAATGGTGAAGTCAGAGTACACTCAAATTTAGGGGATCTGTTATCACAATTTACTTAAATGCATATATCTGCAAGTTAGAAAATTCAAAATGTATTGATTTAATTAAACCTTTTAAGTTGTAAACATTATTTTTCTATTGACATAATAATGTGGTTTATTACATCAGCTTAATATAGGGTGTAATTTAAACTCAAATTTCCATTAGTTGATTTAACAAAAAATAAGTTAAACTTAATGAAATTGTCTTGATAACTTTGGAAATTGGGCAGTGGATTTCTAGTTCCAGCAAGCTTTGCATAGGACTGGATAAAGAAAAAAAATATTGAAATGAAGTGTTATTTTATGTGTGTGTTTTTTTTCTAGTGTTTAATGCTGTTATGTTTGACATTTTAAAAGATTTTCTGTTATGTTGAAGTTTTTGTGGTTATCATTGTGCTGAAGAGTAGAGCTGGTGGTTATGGTTGTGGGTGCCGACATGAAGTTACACACAACATTGGCTCTATGAGCGATGTGCTAATGCTAGTGACACTATTTATGCATTCAATTTACACATATTTAAGATGTGACATGCTAGCAGTTGATGTTAACTCAAATATAGATTACACTTTATTTCGATAGTCCACTTTAGACAATCTACTAAGTAACTTTACAACTACATGTCAACTAACTCTCATTAGAGTATTAGTAGACTATATTAGACTTTATAGGCTGTTAGGGTTCAGGTTAGTAGAATAAGTTGGCATGTAGTTGAAAAGTTACTTATAGTCAGTAGAATGTCTAAAGTGGACCATATACAGATAAATGTAATTGGTTCCGGTGCCACAACTCAATTATTTGGAATGACTTAATTTATTTGAGTAATAAACTTAACATTTGTGTTTATGCTAAGTTGCTCTAACTCAATATAGATTGTTAGCTGAACATAATTTTATTGGAAGTTTTCTTAACTAATACGGAGTGTCTATTTACACTAAGTGCAAATAGTGTCCCTCGTTGGCAAATGCTATTTACACTAGCTCCACCCACTATTGTCTGTTTGGGCCACTCGAGTTTAAAAGAAGACATGCTGAATTCAGCGTCTTCAGTGGCGCAGCAGTAGTGAGTAAGGCTTGCAGTCCTGGCTTTTACCGCGATTGACACTGGTTCGAATCTGCCTTTTGCCAATCTCGCTCTTCTCCATTATCTCATCACATATCACATCAGAGAGTCATTTACTTTCAGTAAAAATGAACATAATGTTCTAAAAGTGGAAATAAACTGTGAACGAGTGTTTAATAATATTAAAAGTGTTTATTGGGTAGGGTTAGGGGAAGGTGTAGGGAGGGTTTTTACTCTCCCAATAAGGCAGCATCCATTTAATAATTTTAATAAATATAATCATTTACACTCTATGATATTATTGCATCCTGTTAATGTACAAAAATACTGAGGTGCAATTGTATCTGCCAATATAAAGTATAGATAGCATCTAATTACTATTTACACTTCTTGCAAAGAACTGCTACTTTTTACGTGGTGTAAATAGAATATATCACAATTTTAACCTAGTGTAAATTAGGGCTGCAACTAACGATTATTTTGATACTCGATTAGTTGGCCGATTATTTTTTCGATTAATCGGATAAAAATACTATTTTTATTTTATTGACAAAAAAACTCACTATTGCACATCCTGCCCAATGTACTTCAAACAAATGTGCCAACTGAATGCTATGAAAACATACAGTAATTTATTAGACTGCCTGTCATAATAAAGAGAGAACACAAATATTTTAGGTATCTATCAAAAACTTGTTTGAAACTAAAAATGGTATTGCCATTTATTAGGAAACTAACAAACTGAAACAACTAAATAATTTCTAAATAATATTCACACATAATATCCAAAAAAAACTTGAGAATCTGAAAAAAACAGCTATGAAGTGTTTTACTTTTTCCTGCCTTTCTTGTAAAACAGTAAAATCAAAAATTCATGGATAACAACAATAAATATATTGTAGCTCTAGAAATACTGCTGTAACTAAAGAGCTTACACATACTGGTGGATTAACCATTACAGAAACATGAAAAATGATTTTAGTAATCACCAATACTGATAGTTTAGGCTACCCTGACCTGTGGCACAAACCATAGTATCAGATGTCTAATAACTTTAGCACTGTATATAGTGAATATAGTTTAAATCTGTACTCTACATTAAAAATGAAGATAGTAATAAATATAATAAAGAAAAACACAAACTCAGTGTTAACCAACAAGGCAAGATAAATGTTCTGCAGGAACACAATCACCTCTTACTGTAATTTCTTTATCCTGTAAATAGGCTATAAGAAACATCTTACATTTATATTCAATTAGTTCTCCCTTTACAGTTACTATTATCATAAAATACTTGAATGACATGTTGACTTTTAAAATTTAACTTTAAACAACAGAAATTTCAGCAAAATGAATATTTTTGCGCTGAATATTAGCGCTCCGGCGCTCATTCAGTAAAGTTTGAAGTTTAACGCAGACTGTCAGGACGAGCCTTTGTGCAAAATGGAAATGCTCGCATTAATTTGTAACATTTACAGATAAGGATATAGCCGTAGAATGAACGTTTTGCGCTGAGGACGCACATGCATCTGTCAAAGCGCCTGACAGGGCAAGCCATTACGCTAATGCATTAGCTTGAAGCTTAAAATAAAGAGTTCTCATGTTTTGATCAGCTTTTCCACAGCAGCTCACTCTGTTTCCTCCACAATTTTTAGATGTGTTTTTGTCCATAGAAATGCTTTATTCAGTGCAGTCATTTTAAATTTGATGCGACTGGCGGAAGTCTTCTGTGCACGGTGCGAAGATCCAGTTAATCAATAATGAGAATCGTTGTCGATGATTTTCATTATCGATTATTATTGATTTTATCGAACAGTTGTTGCAGCCCTAGTGTAAATAGCATATCACTAAGAAAATGCTGCTGTTTTCATTTAGTGTAAATAGCATCTAATTTCTATTTACACTTGGTGTTAATAGCATCTATCGCTATTTGCACTTAGTGCCTAACTAATAAAGATTGATTCAAACTGTTGCGTTATTTACTTATTTATTTATTTTTTGATCCCAAACTTTATTAGAGTGTGTGAGCTCTCACCATGTTTCTTCATGTGCGTGACTATAGTATTTGCTTTTTCCATGGCACAAGATTAGTGCTGAGAGCTCATGCATTAGACTAACTATAGGCCCTGTCTATCTCGGGTGACTCCATCATAAGAACGGCAGTATTTGTTGTGCCATGTTGTCTGCAGCAGAAGTTATTTTCTTGTGTTTGTCGATCTCAGCAAACACCACAGCTACAGTAAAGAGGAAGATCTTTGGGATCTCCTGAACACAGGCTATCTAGACCTGTTGCAGTTTTCCTACCAATCTGACACAAATGGCAAAGTGTTGAGGAAAGTTACTTTTAAATATAATATTCTGTAACAGTTACTTTAAAAAAAAAACTAAAAAAAACGTTTTACTCAAATTATGATTACAAGGGCAGATTATTGATTAATAAACAACTTATTTTCATGTGTTTCTTTCACAATACTATGTTATGACCAGTGCATGATTTGTAAACTAATACATTTTGACATTTGCATCTCATAATCAGCTTCATATGTGTTGTTTTTCTGACGGAGTAAACTTGCACAATAGCTCACCTGGTACAGCACTGCACTTGAGATATGGAGCACTCGGGTCGCATGAAATACAAGTCACAATAAAAGAGCTCAAAGCTGAGTAGAAGCAAGATGAAATGACATGGTTGCTTCAGCAAATGTGTTGTTGGCTTTTGTTTACATTATGGCTAGGTTTGTAGTTTAGTGTGGTGCATTATTTTCAAAGGTGATAGTTTTAAAGATAACCTTTTATCGTCACTCAATGGACACTGAATTGTGTCTGACAACATGCTTGTTTTACCCATTAAAGGTAGCTTAAAGGAGAGTACACACACACACACACACACACACAGAGAGAGAGAATCTTGGTTCTGTTTGCTCTAATTTTAGCAGTCATTGCTGACTTTCATAGACATGCATTACATCACGTCTCCTCAGAGGGTTCACTTATTTCTAGAAATATTCCTTTCTCTTTATTCTTTTTCTGTGACATAGATAAATTGCAGGCTTAACAAGCTGTCTTAATAAGGGAAGAGACATGGAAAGAAAATGAAGATGTAGAGTGTGGATAAATGAACAGATGTTTCTTATAATGAGAGGATGAGTCTGATTTTATGGTGTGGGGATGAAAGCGTCTGTTTTTGGGAGGGTAAGAACAGCACAGCTGTCTGCTGCTCACTGACCTTAACTATATCTTGACTTCGAAGACTTTCGAATGTTTTTGAAATAAATCTGCTCACCAAGGCTGAAGTTATTTTATCAAAAAATATAGTTAAAATAATAATATTGTGAAATATTATTACAATTTAAAATAACTGTTTTCTATGTGACTATATTTTGAAATATAATTTAAATATGATCGAAGCTGAATTTTCAGCATCATCACTCCAGTCTTCAGTGTCACGTGATCCTTCAGAAATCATTCTAATTTGCTGCTCAAGAAACATTTCTGATTATTATCAATGTTGAAAAAAGTTGTGCTGCTTCATATTTTTGTGTGAAACCTTGACACATTTTAAAGTTCAAAAGAACAGTGTTTATTTAAAACAGAATTATTTTGTAACATTATAAATGTCTTTAATGTCACTTTTGATCAATTAAGTGCTTCTGTGCGAAAAAAAAAATTAATGAACCCAAACTTTTGAACAGTATTAATATTAAATGATTTTAATCTGCTTCGCATCATGCCCAAGAACACCCAAACATGTTAAAATCATGGTAACACACAGACTTTCGTAGCTTAATCGTAAGTAATCTTTTGAAAAATACCAATAATAATTATACTTCATCATTGCATTGTTGTCAGTTTGTAAAGACTGCTTGAATTGGGAGCTGGGTAATAAAACTTGGTGGAGGAACAGACAGAAAAAGAGAAACGAAATGAGGAGAGAAGTAATGGTGTGAGAGTAGGAGGCTGATTTCATGCTTTAGCTACAGAGTATCTTCTCATGCTAATCTACAGACTACTGCAGCACAACAAATCACCAGAAACCACCGAAAGAACGAGAGAGAGCTGAGAGGAAGATGAAGGAGAATAAGGTGCAGAGAATTCCAGTGGAAAGAGAGAGAGAAGTGCAGCATTACCACCCACACGCCACCATTCAATCCAGTTTCTCATTTCC
Source organism: Anabarilius grahami (assembly GCA_003731715.1). NCBI lineage: Eukaryota > Metazoa > Chordata > Actinopteri > Cypriniformes > Xenocyprididae > Anabarilius > Anabarilius grahami. Next base: position 4,163,105 of record RJVU01046259.1, on the reverse strand, counting down.
CTTCTTCCCCTCTAAATGGAATATTCAGAATATATTATTATTTTCAACATAGTTTATATGAAGAGCATGCTGTCAATTACCAAAAAACTGTTTGGCTCATCCATTAGTTTCAAGCTGTTCTAATATACCTGCCCTTGTGAAAAGAAGTGCACTTGAACATAGTATACTAGTGCCCTAAATACTTATTATGGAAAAATATACTTTAAAAGAACATAATTAAGTGTGAACTGAATGTAATGTGTTCGGGCACTTAATTGCATGTTAATTGCAATTAGATGAAAATGTATTATAGTTTAAATTTATATTAAATACAGATAGTTGAACTTTAGAGTGCCTTTTTGACCAACTTCAGTAGGACTTAATTACACATGTAATTTCATAATGATAATTATTGTTTTTGAAATATGGTTAAAGTGTACTGATAAGCATTTATGGTAAACTAAAATATACTTTATTTTTATTAATTTTCTATTGAAACTTTATATATTTAAATATATTTAAAAAATGTGTGTTAAGAAATGTAGTCATGAAAGTGTACTCTCTTTAAGTACACTTGAGTGGCCTTTTATTTCATTAATATTATATTGTCTAGAAAAGTAGTTTTTTT
>RJVU01046259.1:4116793-4154978 GCA_003731715.1 Anabarilius grahami | reverse complement strand
ACATTGACATCCATGCGACTTAATAGTTGTATGGTCACTGTATGTGTATATGGACATGTATGCTCACATTCATAATCATATACTCACAGTTAAATATCTCTGTGGATGTACTAGTGATGCATTGTTAATGGGACCAGCTGGGGTTCCTGCTAACAAATGCAGTTTTACCCCAGAGCATGGCAGCACATCCAAACACACACACACATGCACATGCACACACACACAAACACACACAAATTCACTCACACTGCAGGAGAAATTAAGCAGACAGAAATAGCACAGAAGCGACAGAGAAGAGATAGACAGAAATAGCAGCTTGAGAGAAGTAACTCTAGATGTAGCAGTTCCTTAAAGTTTCCCCAAAAATGAAAATTCGGTCATTATTTCCTCACCCTCAGTCGGATCATTTCAGTGATCTAATTAACACAGCAGTGTGAATGATCGGTGCTGCAGTTGACTCAGAGATGCGGCGCAGTGGTTAACAGCTCACCGGAGGTGAAGACTGTCAGTGAATAATGACTGCTTCCAGTCTGTTCATCAAAGTCGTATAGAGGCATGCTGGTTAGTTAATGATGAGAGAACTATTGACATTAACCACATAGCTTGAGGCAAACACACACACACACACACACACTGTCAAACCTGATGGACTGTCAGCTGTTTTATGCTGTCCTCACATCTTCTCGGCGGACAGTCGGGGTTCATTACTGATGTTCTGGGACCAAACGGACTGTGGTTTGGAAAGACAGGAACATTTTTCCCCCACAGTGTGATTTTACAATTGAATACTCTCTATTTTGTAGTGAAAGGTTTGTGAAGATACTTTGTGTCATGAAGCATTCAAGTATTTTCATAGTACAGGCAAATAAATTATTTAAATTATAATAAAAAATGACATGATATATTGATTAACAGTGTTGGAGTAACAGTGCAAGTAATGCAAGTAATCAGATTACTTTTTAAGTAACTAGTAAAGTAACGCATAATTTACAACAAAATATCATTTACATTTTAATGTAAAAAGCTGACTTTGGTAGTTCGAATAGATATTTAATATTAAATCAGTTAATGAAATGCATGATTATAAGTTGTAAAATATACAGGCACCAATATGCCACCCATATTTTTACCACAAATTTAACAGGATATTTATACAGTGCAATAAACAGAATAAAATGATTCAAAAGTGATACATATGCTGGGAATATAGTTGAGTGACAAGAAGTGATGCAAAGTAGTATGTGGTTTTTTAAATGTTGATTAATGCCTTGAGTAGTTTCATTCATGGTTTTAAGGATGAGGGCATGTCATGCAGCCTGTCTATATCAGTATGTGTTTAATTGTACTAGATTATACATAAAGCTTTTGCTATCAACAGAAGCATTTTCTTCTCCCTTTTAAAAGTCTATTTGCATATTGTTTCTTAGAGATGCCGTGACCTTATCAGACAGACCTGAGCCCTGTTTTTGTGTTGCGGTCCACTTGTTTTAGAGCTCAGTAGGTGGAGATGTTGTTGTAGTCCGTGTAGATGAAGGAAAGGGCTTGAGCTGACAAAACTGACAGGAAAAAATTAAGCATCTGTTCTGTTTTTCTACTTTCTTACTTGGTGGTCAGTATTAATCAGTTTGCTCAATTATGAATATTTATGAGCAGATATGTCCAAGAAAAAAGTCTATTGACAGTCAGTCATCTCAGCGGCACTTATTCTCTCTCTCTCTCTCTCTGTAATCTCTGCTTTATGTTACTGGATGACAGCACAGCTAGTGCCGCATTTGCACTTCTGAAAGCTAAGGAGTATTTGTGGCGTTTTGTCGAGTTGTCAGTTTCAGTGAAATGTCTTTTGTCAGATGGTGTTGTGCTCTGCTTGAGAAAAGAGCAGTCTACTGTACTTTAGTCACATGATTCCAGTTTAGTGAACCTTTAGACAATTTTTTTTTTTAAACATGAACGTTTTTTTTTGTTTGGTCACATTTGATACATGAGAATTGTTTGACTCATATATGACGAATGAGAGAATGTGTAGCATATGTGCAGGGTTGCCAGGTTTTCACAAACCTGCCCAATTGCTACTCAAAACTAGCCCAAAATTGCGTTCCGGGGGGTAAAATCCACGTTTTTGGCGGGGCTCCGCTGGTAAACTTTGCATTACAGTGGCTAAATATCATGTTATTTGAGGTCACTTCAACCTGCGGACATGAAAAACAACCCGTGACAACAGTGTAAAAGTAGCCCAATTCCACAGGAAAACCACAGACTTGGCAACACTGCATATGTGATAATATGGAGCTCATACTCAAGGAGGAAAAACAGCTCAATATTATTCAGAAGCCCAAATATGCAATTTGGTGCAGTTACTGATATTTATATGGCCAAAACGTAAGATGAAATTCTGATAACATTGATGAACTTTATTACAAATAAACAGTACTGAACCATGAAAATGTACTAAATGAAATAAATATATAAATAGAAATATATTAATTATATTATTAAATATTGAAGTACATAAAAACCTGCATTCAAACTGAAATAAAAAGTAACATTCTAAAAATGTATTGGTAAATGTTGAAATGAACAAACTAACAATAAATGGAATCTTATTGTAAAGTGTTGTCTATATGCACTGAAATTACATAAATGTATATTACATGTATAGTCTCTCACTTTATTTCCTTCTATTTTAGAACACTTGATGATTATCTAATCAAAATAACCAAATATGTATCGCAGTATTGATAAAAAAAGGACGCGTTTCTGATTTGTTTATATGTTTCTTTCGGCTGCATCAGAATGAACAATTTGCTTTCTCACATCACTAGCTTTAAATATGCAACTTTGACAGCTAATGTATGCATAAGTAGCCAGCTGAATATAAACTAATGCAAATAGACAGTAACAATCGTGACATTAAACATTTGCGTGTATTTTTGTCACATTGTTTTCACTGCTTGAGGTACTGCTAATGTTAGCGTCCTCTCAGCCTTGACAGCAAACATAGGCTACTGCTGTACTTTCTCTGCTAATGCAGCATCTAGTCAGCAAATGTATTCTTTATAATGATATGACACCATGTACTGTAGAGTTCTGTATTCATACCGTTTCACTGTCTGTGTTTTTAAATGCGCATCTGAAGTGTCAGCGCTGTCCACGCAGCGCTCAGCCTCACGTGTCAAAATAAACAGCACAAGGGCATCAGTGATTCTGCCTCTAGAGGCCGCTCTCGTACTGAATGATGACAGTGTGCTCCAGCCTCCCCATATAGCTCCAGCAACGGACGCAACCTGGAACTATCGGCACGTATTTTTGCTGATAACCGATTGTTCCACCAATCAGCTCTCAGTGCCAATTACTCGGCAAAACCGATCGACCTCTATTTGATACTCACATTTTAACATGAATTTTCAAAAAAATTATGTATGAATAATTGAAGTAAACCTAAGTTTCTTCAGTCCAGTAAATGTTTTTCAATTGGTTTGTAAATTGTTTTGTGCAGTGAATAATTCTGCAGTTGGTTCATTCATATAGAAAGTCATGGTTCACTAACTCAACGCCAGAACAATGGAAAACACAACACATAAGTATACAGACAAAGGCTGCATTTACATTACATGGTTTAAATGACCCAATTCTGATTTTCCAATTCCGATTACGGACATAACCCATGAGTGTGTAAGCAAGAAAAAAGCACATGGATTCTGATATTCTCAGATCAGTCTCAGGCCTCATTCATATGTGGAAATAAATCTCTATGAATCGGATATGTGCATTTGCGTCTGCCTTGTATGTGGACATATTAGATACTCCCGTCAATGTGAGTTGTATGTCACTGAAAAAACGACGGTGGCAAATGATGTCGACACCAACCATGATCACGTGACTCTTTTCAATGGAGCAATGTAGGGCAAAGGCTCAACCCAATGTTTTGCTGACCTTTAAAGATGGTGCGGAAAGCAAAGCCTTGTATTATCATTTCGCCTGCGTCCATTGCAAATTGCACCGTTTTTACCATTTTGTACGTCTACCTTGGGTTGTTTTGCCAAGTGTAAATGCAGATATCAGATATGGGTCACTTTTAAAAAAAGATGTAAGCTGATTGTCAACTCATCGGAATCAGGCATCAAGACCTGAAGTGTAAACTCGACAAGACTTGAGAACACAACACTTCAAAATAAGAGACATCAAAATACATTTAAATACATTTTACATTTTTTTTTTTCAGTTTTCAGCAGGAAGAGAAAATATTCTGAAACCGATAAACCATCTAATAACATTATTTTTGATGTAGAGAGAAAGCAGCATGCAGGAAGAAACTGAAAACAGAACTTGTTTATTATACATTGACAAGTCTGTCATGTGATCTGAAATGAGAGAGTGTGACAGTCAGCCAACGGACATGGTTATTGCCTGATGTCGGTAACCTCAAAATCGCCAAATTTCAGGCCAAGTGATATATGTGTAAATACATTTCTACTGTCTCAGTGTGCAGCATTAGTAAGTCTGTGTAAACACAGTGAATATTTGCCGGGTGTGTCTTCTCTGAGTCAAATTTAAACAATATAATTTGCACATAAAATCCGGGAGGTTGTCCTGTACGCCAGCCTGATCAAGTCTAAACTAAAAAATGTAAAATTATAATTATTATTTTATTTTATAATATGCTAATCAAGTACATTAGTGCCCACCCAGTTTTTAAGCAGTGTTGTTCCGGAACTATTTTTAAAAAATGCCTTTGTTAAAAGCATTTTAATCCATGAACCAAACCAACCAGCTACAAGGTGATTCACAACATTACAAACTTTAATTTGAAGCAAAAAAGTATCTGAAAATCTGACAAAAAGGTACAAGACTGTGTACTTAACGGCTTTAGTGATAGAAAGAACTACAATCCCATGAAGCACTGTGAATCAAATTCAAAATGATGGAGGAATATACAATTATACATTTGATATTTTAAGTTGATTATATCTATAAAAACTATATATTTTTAGCTTATTGCAAAATATTCATATATATACACAAATATTTAAGTGTTTTGACAACGTAGTGAGACTCATGGGAGTGGATGTTCCCTGCAAGCTCACTGTGATTCTCTGATTGGTGGAATTTTCTGTACAGCATCATGGGTAATGTAGTTTTTCACCACAAATTGTGCTGTTTAACATGACTATTTTAAAAATAAGTTGAAATGATGCGAACGGATGGCTTCAATAAAAGCTCATATCATCAATTAACAACCTCAGAACTCACAGTAGGGCTGTCTTTAAATGTTTATAAGATATCTTTAAAAATCAATTTCACTATGGAGAAAATGAATGGAGTTTTGTGACAGCTGTCAATTCAAAGGTAAATTTATGGCCGAGCACTAGCAGCTTCTGACACGTGTCAGTTCTGAATTCTGATGGGAAAACTACCTTAATAACTTTTTTTCCTTTCCTCTACCCATTTCTCTCACTCTCAGAGTAAACGATAGTATTCTGTTTGTGAATGACGTTGATGTTCGGGAGGTGACCCACAGTCAGGCAGTGGAGGCCCTCAAAGAGGCGGGCGCAATCGTCAGACTCTATGTATTACGCAGGAAACCCATCGCTGAGAAAGTCACCGAACTCAAGCTCATCAAAGGGCCAAAAGGTGTGGACTTGTGTTATAATAAAAAAACATATTTGAGTTTTTTGTTACTGTATCTTTGGCTTGCAGTAATCTACAACAGTAATCTTGGACACTGTACTGGGGTCGATGCACAAAATAGCAAAAGTTTTCTCTATTTTATGGGTCTATTTATCATGTACATTTATTCATTTAGCAGACACTTTTATCCAAAGCAACTTGCAAATGAGGAACACAACAGTGCGATTCATCTTAAGGAGGCAATAACACAAGAAGTGCTAGCAATACAAAGAATTTTAGAATATTTATCACCCATTATTAAGTTGTTCTGCCAACTGTCAAAAAGTGTCCAAACTGTACTTAGTGCATTTTTTAAAGAATGAATTGAAAGTGTTCTTCATAAAGGAATATCTTGCACCTTGTATTCCTCTCTCAGGGCTAGGCTTCAGTATAGCGGGTGGTGTCGGAAACCAGCACATCCCCGGCGACAACAGCATTTATGTCACAAAGATCATCGAGGGAGGAGCGGCTCATAAGGACGGACGACTACAGATTGGTGATAAGATACTGGCGGTAAGACGACACAAATATATCATTCATGAGGACTAATAGAAATGTGTAACGATAGACAGGAGTTATAGTTGTATTAGATTTGAATAACAGCACATATCCGTGCTGTTGTGTCACACTGGCTCATCAATGCTGTCACCTGCTGGTCACAGGCGGAACTACAGGCAGGTTGTGCATGTTTGAATTAAAAGCTGTCAGTACTGTTAAAATTGTAATCATTTACTTTACATGTGCTTTAGTATGTTAGTTGAAACATCAAAATGAAAGTGTACTTCTTTAAAGCATGACAAAAGGGTTATTAAAATATAATAATTTATACTGCAATGTAAAGTCGTGGCCTAATGGATAGCGAGTCGGACTTGTAACCCAAAGGTCATGGGTTCGAGTCTCAGGTCCGGCAGGGATTGTTGGTGAGGGGAGTGAATGTCCAGCGCTCTCCCCACCCTCAATACCACGACTGAGGTGAGACCCTTGAGCAAGGCACCGTACCCCCAACTGCTCCCCGGGCGCCGCAGCAATGGCTGCCCACTGCTCCGGGTGTGTGTTCACGGTGTGTGTGTGTTCACTGCTGTGTGTGTGCACTTGGATGGGTTAAATGCAGAGCACAAATTCCGAGTATGGGTCACCATACTTGGCCACATGTCACTTCACTTCACTTCACTAAAGTAAACATTTAATTTGACATTATTTAAAAATGCACTTTTTGTGTACTTAAGTGTACTTCAGTGTATAAGAAACAGTCATGAATGTGTAGTCTTAAGTGGCCTTGTAAATCTATGTAAATCTATCTATGTAAATGACTGGATTGCTCATGACGTCATAAAAAGTGAAGCTGCTGCCATATTGGTATTCCCTAGTATTCCCTCACATTCTATTGAATTAATAGGAAATCTGATTTGAATAAGAAAACATTACGAGTCAGCGTTTTTATATATGAACATTCTTATCCCTGTACATTCTTGCAATGCAAACGTCCTAAACACTTAAATGGTTATTTGTTAAAAGTCGGGAATTTCCACTGCTTATTAAAAGTTTCTTTCATCTTCATTAGTGTATCGAATATCAGATCAGCTGACGGATAAGCAGTGGTGTAATGTAACAAAGTAATAATACTTCGTTACAGTACTTAAGTATTTTTTGGGAAAATCTGTACTTTACTTGAGTTTTTATATTTCTGTCAACTTTTACTTTCATAAAATTTTTAAATAAAATGTATACTTTTACTCCGATACATTTTCCCAAAGCATTTTCGTTACTTACTACAAAATAAAGGCGGAAGAACACAGACTGCAAGCAAGCATGTGCAAACAAGTGCTCGCACAACCGCGGTTGATTTCATTTTCTGGGTTGCGTCCGTCGCTGGAGCGGCTGAGAAGAGTGCGCTGTCATTATACAGTATGAGAGCGACCTCTAGAGGCGAAATAAAAACTATCACTGGTGCCTCGTAGAGTTTGTTTTGACGTGATGTGAGGCTGCGCGCTGCACAGAGCGGGACACTTCAAAAACGGATTTAAAACAGACAGCAAAACGGTATGTTATACAGTGTACACTACAGTACATGTTTTCATATCATTATAAAGTAATTATTTTGTTGAGTAGATTCTGCATTAGTGGAGAACAGCAGTGTGTTTGCCGTCGAGGCTGAGAGGATGCTAACATTAGTAGTACCTCAAGCGGTTAAAACAATGTGACAAAAACACCAACTGTTAAATGTCACGATTGTTACCATTCATTTGCATTAGTTTATATCCATTTGTTCTTCGTTATGCATTCAATATCCAGCAAAGTTGCATATTTAAACTGTATTCTCATCAAGACAGAAATATAACAAATTAGAAATGTATTCTTTTTTTATCAGCACTGTAACACATATTTTGATTAGATGATCATCAAGTTTTCTAAAGTAGAGGCAAATAATGTGTGAAAGTATACATATAATAGACCCATGCTATGCCTTTGTGTGTAAAGATGGCAATTTTTAAGCATGACTGATTATATGAAATGGCAACACTTTACAATAAGTCCATTTGTAACATTACATAAGGTTAATAAAAGTATTGTTCTTTTTTAATTTCAACATTTACATTTTAACATTTTAAAGTTGTCTCTTACATTAGTTATAGTGCACTATGAATTAACATGAACGATCTATGTATAATTAACATATTAGTATTTTTTATATATTTAAAAATTACAATAAACATTTTGCCATTTTTTTAATTCACACAATCTTGCTGCTCAAACTGTGTATAGAACAATTTGTAATAATATTTTTTTGCTCCTTTTGTATTTTACATTTACTTGTAAAAAGTAAATTTTACATTTACTTTACATTTACAAAAAAATACTTTTCATACTTAAGTACAAAAAATATCACATACTTTAAAACTTTTACTCAAGTAACATTCTAAACAGTGACTTTAACTTCTACCAAAGTCATTTTCTGGTAAGATATCTATACTGTTACTCAAGTATGGTTTTCGAGTACTTTATACACCACTGCGGATGAGACACCTCAGCATTTTTATTACAAATGATAGCCTACAATGATTTATGAATACAGATTTATGCTTTGTAAGGCATTTGAGCTGACCTGTGGCTTTTTAACGTTTCCAAGATCTCCAAGAGTCTGAATAATATACATGCTTCCCAACTTACTCAGATAAATGACGCTGACTGCATATGGATTTAAAAACATGAAGCTTTTTTTCCAAGCATTTATACTGTCGCTCCGAGCAAGATGATGCATGGTAAACCTTTTTAATATAGTATAGTGAAATTTAGTAATAGGGGATTGTATGTATTGTAATATTTAATGTATATTCGAATCAATTTGTGCTAATAATCCCAGAGATATATGTTCATGCTTAATATTTCCTACATAAATGCGTGCAGAAATCTTATCCTGCCCGAAAAAATCATAAACATTACAGATAATGCTCAAAGTAACTATTAACGTACATACATATACACAGATCAGGCATAACATTATGACCACCTTCCTAATATTGTGTTGGTTCCGCTTTTGCTGCCAAAACAGCCCTGATCTGTCGAGGCATGGACTCCTCTAGACCCCTGAAGGTGTGCTGTGGTATCTGACACCAAGATGTTAGCAGCAGATCCTTTAAGTCCTGGAAGTTGTGAGGTGGAGCCTCCATGGATCGGACTTGTTTGTTCAGCACATCCCACAGATGCTCGATTGGATTGAGATCTGGGGAATTTGGAGGCCAAGTCAACACCTCAAAACTCATTGTTGTGCTCCTCAAACCATTCCTGAACCAATTTTGCTTTGTGGCAGGACGCATTATCCTGCTGAAAGAGGCCACAGCCATTGTTGGCCTGCAACAATGCTTAGGTAGCACACGCACCCGGCCATCCATGTGATGTAAAAGAAAACATGATTCATCAGACCAGGCCACCTTCTTCCATTGCTCAGTGATCCAGTTCTGATGCTCACTGTTGGCTCTTTCGGCGGTGGACAGGGGTCAGCATGGTTACCCTGACTGGTCTGCAGCGATGCAGACCCATACGCAACAAACTGTGATGCACTGTGTATTCTGACACCTTTCTATCAGAACCAGCATTATCTTCTTGAGCAATTTGAGCTACAGGAGCTCGTCTGTTGGATCGGACCACACGGGCCAGCCTTCGCTCCACACGTGCATCACTGAGCCTTGGCCGCCCATGACCCTGTCGCCGGTTCACCACTGTTCCTTCCTTGGAGCACTTTTGATAGATACTGACCACTGCAGACCGGGAACACCCCACAAGAGCTGCAGTTTTGGAGATGCTCTGATCCAGTCGTCTAGCCATCACAATTTGGCCCTTGTCAAACTCGCTAAAATCCTCACGCTTGCCCATTTTTCCTGCTTCTAACACATCAACTTTGAGGACAAAATTTTCACTTTCTGCCTAATATATCCACCCACTAACAGGTGCCGTGATGAAGAGATAATCAGTGTTATTCACTTCACCTGTCAGTGCTCATAATGTTATGCCTGATCGGCGTATCTTAAAAACTATTAATGTGCGACTGATAAGCTGCAAATTGGGTGATTTTAGGTCAATGTGTGGCTGTAAGTCAGTGATGCCCTCTTGGTAGGGAATAGTAAGATGGCCGCTCGAACACTTCCTGACCGCAGTTTAGAACACAATGAGCAATCCAGTACATAAATTACATAGATCAGTGCCTTTTATTGAATTAATACTATATTATCTGTAAGTGTTTTTTTTTTATATACTTTTAAGATTTGAAGTGGGCTACAAGTGCACATGCAGTACACTTCTTTTTCACAATAACGTCAGTCTCTGCATCTAATGTCAACTGCAGGTGAATAATGTGTGTTTGGAGGACGTGATGCATGAGGACGCGGTGGGGGCGCTGAAGAACACAGCAGAGGTCGTCTACCTCAGAGTGGCAAAGCCAAATAACCTGTACCTTACCAACAACTACAACCCACCAGACCTCACAAGCAGTGAGTACACAGCACACAGAAATGCTGACAATTTCACAGATATAACACTGCAAACACAGCAAAATAAACATTTGTGCTTGAAGGTATCTCATTTATTTTCAAGCAAGATTCAATGGCAAACATTAGTAAATCCAGCTTTAACTCACTCCATGGTGATTTTTGTGTGTGTTCACCCTTCAGCGTACTCTCCGCATCTGGACACGGACCTTGGACATCCAAACTTCCTGGCCTCGGATTACCCACAAGCCCTCACTCCCACCTCACCGAGCCGCTTTTCTCCTGTGCTGCATGGCTTATTGGGAGATGACGACTTACCCAGGTAATGCTGTCTGGCAAACTGCAAGCTAATGATTCAGCAGTTCTTACACATTACAATATATTGGAAGGATTTAGAATGGAGTTTTATCCATCACCTTGGGTGGGTAAATAAATAAATAAAATAACTGGCAGCAGAGATTATAAATCAACTCAGTTTCCAGCTATGATGCAAACAGCAGCAGAAATTGCATTGCCAAATTGTATTGAGGACTTCTTGTGAACTTTATAGATTGAGTCTTTTGAATCTATGTAGTTTAAAAATGCAAAGGTTAAGCTGGATGCTACATTGTTAAACTAGTAGTTGGTGACCAGTGAGTGAAATGGATGAATAGCTTTGATCCCAAAGAGTTCATTGTATTATTCACTAAACACATTCATCCTGAAGCACAAGGCCCGTCATAACCAAAAGTAAATTGTTCAAATGAGATCCAGTGCTGCCTGAATGTATTTGAATCTGACTACATATTTCCCCAGCATTTATTTTTTTATTTTATATTTTTATTTACAGCTAGGCCTAAATAAATGATTTATGGGTTTCAGTAACATTCCTAAATAATGTGTTTGGAAAATTATTTTTCTAGTGTATTACCGAAGCACTGCATTTCCAGTATGCTCACAATTCGCATCATTTTAATTGTGTGGTCAGCAGTCGGTCTGTTCATCTGCAGCGACAGATGGAGCACCTGTCACTCACAAAATTTTATACCGAACCAATATTTTAGTCAATTTGATAAAGCTTTAAACTAACAATAAGAGCTCTGTCTGACGCATTATAGCTTATTTAAATCCATTCTGCAGAATTCCACAGCTTTTCTTCATAATTAGAGCAGAAAAAGTATATTGTATCTAATTTCATTCCTTGACACTCTCGCCTGAGACTTTTTCACTGCCAGACTAAAGGACTAAAGAATCATGGAATAACATTCTAGCAGCTCCCTGATAAAAGTAATTATAGCTGGGTGATATGACCAAAATCTTATACCACAAAATGAGTAATTTTTCTAATAAAACATTTCATAATATAGTAATCCGATCTGAAATTTTGTCATTATACCAAAACGCAAGTAATTGAAACCAAAACCACATAGGTTTTATATTTCTCAAAACCACAAAATATCTGCAAACTAAATTCAACAACTTTTAAACTCACCTTTTCACCAACTGGTTACCATTCCATATTCCATATTCAGTTTTGTTTTCTTCATTGCTCTTAGTAGTGAATATTTTCAGTCAGTCTTACCCAGATGTCAAAGTGGCACAGATGTATCTGCATAATTTTTCTCAAAATAATATATTAAATAGAGCTAAATCTCAACTTGTTAATCACAACATATCAACTGTCATATCACCCAGCCATAAAACTGCTCAGTGTAAAATATAAGACATTAAAGTGCCCCTATTAAACTATTTTAAAGGTTGCTAATTTTATTTTGGAGGTCTCCTGCGATAGGTTTACATGCATTCAAGGTCAAAATCCCTTTATTTTTCTCATAATATACAATGAAGCATAACCTCTAGCTAGACGCGACGTGATGCCGCGATGCGATAAAGGTCTCTTATCCATGTTAATCAGAGTTTTTGTCCTAACCAGCCGTGACGACGACACGCGATGATTCTATTTTAGAAACGGTTTCTAATTTTCTGCTACGGTCTGCTGGACTAAAGGACTAAAGAATCATCGAATAACTTTCTAGCAGCTCCCCGATGAAGATAATTATACCTGGGTGATATGACCAAAATCTTGTACCACAAAATGGTATGGTATTTTCTAATGATAGATTTCATAATACAGTAATCCGATTTTAAATTTTGTCATTATACCAAAACATTAGTAATTGAACATTAGCATCAAAACATTAGTAATTTAATCCAAAACCATATAGGTTTTATATTTATAGGCTAATATTGTATATTATAGGCTGGAACAACATCACAAGGAATGGCAATGATAGTCTCAGGTAATGTTTATGTGCTTTATTTAATGTTAAAAGCGTCTAATGTGAGTTTGAATATCATTGTGTATGTCTTTTATAGCCGTACTGAAAGCAACAATGGACAATTCACCTCAGATCTTCAAAATAAATGAAGGGAACAAGAACGTTCAAACTGTCAACTCATTGTGAACAGACAAGCGTATTCTATGACAAAGATTGTTTCAGTAACTCAGTGTGTATTTTTTATAAATGTTAAAATGGTGTGATATTTATGAATTTGATTATGTACTTATCCATTTCGTTGCGAGTGCCTGGAGCTTGCCGAGAGAGCACGCCCACTCGCTCTTTCTGATTGGCTGTGATTTTTTTTTAATTGACTTCATCACATCTCAAAGTCGCCTCACATCTGGTGTGAACAGACAAACTGTTTGTCGTTGGAATCTTATCGCATCGCGTCTAGTTAGGACATGGTGTTAATGTGTCTGAATCGGCTCAATCAAGGATTCGGTCTCTATAAAACCTGCCTTTATGAGAACCTGCTCTGTTCTGATTGGCCCAGTCTGTTGTGATTGGTCCACTGTTTACAGGGTGTGACGGAAACCATACAGCCATTACCATATCTGAATTTCAGCTCCAGATCTTCCTCACACTTGACACACAGTGATATGAACAGTAATGATGGTGGACGTTTTACCTTATCAATCCTTTGGAAGTGCATCGAAGTGGATTTGCTTTGGCAACACAGAAAACAGCGTCTTCTCAACATGTCGACAAAACAAGCCAAACTCTTCCAGTCTCAGCTACAGCTGCAGTGTTTAAGGGGCAAAGTAGACATTGCTCGCTGACAGTCAATGAAGACATTAGGCAGGCATTATGCACATTTGTTACAAACCTACGTAGGTTCATGCAGAGAGTAAGACTTGAATTACTGACGACTAGTTTCAAGCAGTTCAGTATACGTTTATATATATACATATATCATATCTGGCTGACAGAACTGTGCTTCTTTTTCAGGATAAATCATATGTGAAGTAAAGTGTATTTTTACTGGCAACGATTATTACTGTTATCCTGGAATTCCTTTGTAATAAATCTTTACCTTCTGTTATTTCCTTTCTCTGTGTTCTGTGTCTTAGGGACCCGAGGCGTGTTGTGATCCATAGAGGATCGACGGGTTTGGGGTTTAATATTGTTGGAGGGGAGGATGGTGAGGGAATATTCATCTCTTTCATCCTGGCAGGAGGCCCTGCAGACCTGAGCGGAGAACTGCGCAAGGGAGATCAGATCTTAAGTGTGAGAACATGCAAACATATACACACATACTCGTGTATCAACAACATAATCTCTATTTGAAATGATTTTCACACCATGCTTTTGCATTTTGGGGATTCTAACAGCAGCTGCAGTCAAATCTCATATCTTGAATCAAGAATTACAGAACAGAATATTACATGATGTGCCTGACAACTTCAGTTAAAGCTTGCAATGATGGTAATCAATATAAACATATTGATCTACCATCATGGCTAGCATTAACTGTAGTATGTAAGATTAAAGTACATTCTGTATCTTTTAATGGAGACTGCATTCAATTGGTCCTGACGAGCATCTTTGCCCATTTATTATAGATATACACCTACCAGTCAAAGATACAAGTGCGCTTTGCTACAAAAAATGAAGGAGAAAAATCCATAGTGTACATTTTTATTATATTGCTTAGTATGCTGATATGTGATTTAAGTGACTGGAGTAATGGCAGCTGAAAATTCAGCTTTGCCACCACAGAAATGAATTATATTTTAAAATATATTCAAATTGAAAACAGTAATAATGTTTCACAATATTGCCGTTTTTTCAATATATATATATATATATTTTTAAATGCAGCCTTGCTGAGCACAAGAGACTTCTTTCAAAAACATTTAAAAACTTTTCAACAGTAGTGTGCACTTCTGCTGTTGTCTTGTTGAAATGTCTAGCAGTAATGTTACAGTAATATGTTAAGGCTGTAGTTATGTGAGATGTGTAATTATAATGAAATGTGTTTCTCAGGTGAATGGCGTGGATCTCCGGGTAGCTACACATGAACAAGCAGCAGCTGCCTTGAAGAATGCTGGACAGACTGTAACCATCATCGCCCAGTACAGACCAGAAGGTCAGAACACACACACGATGGGTTTCCATGTTTTACAGGGACAGTCCATAGACATAAAGGGTTTTTATACGGTACAAACTGTATATTCTGTGCCCTAACTCTAAACCTACCCATCACAGAAAAGCTGTTGTCCTCACTGGGACCAAAAAAAGTGCCCACAAGGTCAAAGATTTCTGGTATTGCCATCTTTGTGGGGATATTTTGTCGCCATAACGTAGGGTTTAGCAGGACTACACACACACACACACCTGACAATCCTACACACTAGGTCCAAAATTAGCACTCAGTAAATACAGGTTAAAAAAAGAAAATAAATAAAATGTTAATGGACAGTTGATAGTTAAAGGCACAATGTCTAATTTTCGCCTCTAGAGGTCGCTTATTCAAAACAAAGACATAGCTTGATGACACCTTGATTTCACGGAATCATGGAAGGTGTTGTCTTCACGTCTACAGCCGGTGGAAAAGAATCGGGACGGGACTCGGGTAGAAATCATGTTCATGGATGAGATTATTAACTTTACTGTAGTATGAAGTAGAGCAGGGCTGAGAGCTGTAGGAGCGGAACGAACCGCTGGAGCGATTGCTAATGAGAGACGAGCGCAACACACATCTCGAGAGTAGCAGAGCTTTTATTATTGCGCAGACGAGCACTTCCGCTTCTTCCGGTCAAGCGTATGTGGGGTAACGCAGCGTTGTTTATCATATTAGATACATTTGTGTGTTGAAAGTTGTTATAGTGCTACTCGGTAAATCAAGAAAATGAGATTTAAACAATAATACTTACTGTGCTGAGCTATATAACATGATTAGTTTTCTCTGTCAATGAATGTATCCAAACAGTTGCTCGCCTGTCTAATAAAACACATAATATATTAAAGCGTCTTTGGTGTTTCCATGGTTTCTACAAAATAAAACCGGAAATCGAGGGTAACGCAGGAATTATGTCATTGATAGGCGACCCACGGACATGGTCTGTGTCCTGATTAAAATTGCTTATTTCAAAATATATAACATTGTTCTAGAGGTTTTTGGATATTTTAATCCAAAAATCTTACATATTGTGTCTTTATTCTTTTAGGAATTGGAAAATAACATATGTGTGCTTGTGCTATATATCTTTCAAATAATTGGCACTTGTTTAGATATTTTGTTATATAATGCAGAAACATTTATACATTTTTATTTGTGGCTTAAATCTCCAAATATTTTTTGGGGCCACTGTATACCCTACAGTCAGTGGCAGCGCGAGGGCGGGGCATGATGGGGTTATAGCCCTGTCAGAAACACCGGCAATAATGAATGATTTAATGTGCTTATATGAATAAACAATGGTCTTGAGGGGGGAGGAGTCAATTAGGCCATGCACAGGTATGGCGTGCATTAGCAAATACGATCATATTAAGCTCCTCATCAACAGCGATCATAATGGAGCGCTATTAAATATGAAGCAAAAGTCCACAGACTTCAGACACATCTCAGAATAGCTCAGAAGATGACAACAACAGATGTATTGTCCTCTTGTAACCTGCTATTGGTGAGTAGCTACTTTGGTGGCTTCAAATAATATATATTTTAATATAAATTCTTGCAGTTGGTTTGCCCTGGGCGTGTGGTGATGAAAAAGAGAAAAGGTTGTTTTTTTTCGATGTAAACAGAGGTCTTTGACCATTGCTCCTCATCTGCTTTTTCAGTTTCTCGCAGCGCGTTTTAAATCGCTGCATCGTTAAAAGTTCAACCTTAAAAAACGTGTTTTGACACCCTGCGCTCTTTTCCATTTTATTTGCATTTTTAAAAGCACAAACATGTTCATTCTTTTAGCTCATCTCAGTTTTAAAGCCCTCATTATCTGTTCCGGCCAGTAGGTGGGACTGTATAGACATAATAAATACATAGACACCTATATGTCTATGGGACTGTCAGTCGGCAGGTTTCAATAAACCGTTATTGATTCAAAGAGCTGATAAGGTAATAATAAAGATGTTCAGCAAAATTGATAACACATGCTTAATAATGTGACCTTGTAATTGTATAGTTTTAAGGTAAAACGGAAAATTAAATAAAATGCAATAAATGCAGAAGATTGAATTTTGATACACTTAAAAATAAAATTCTTAGCACCCCCTCTGAACTGTTAAGCACCCATACCCCACCATTGTATAATAGTTGTGTTTGTTTGTGCAGAGTACAGTCGATTTGAAGCTAAGATTCATGACCTCAGAGAGCAGTTGATGAACAGCAGTATGGGCTCTGGTACAACTACGTTACGAAGTAACCCCAAACGAGGATTTTATATCAGGTAAACATACAACACACACACCACAACTCAAAACTGTACACACACTAATGTAGGAGTCACATATATAAATCTGTCTTACAATATTTACAAATCCACTACCCTCCCCTTCTCTGCATCATTTCCTGTCCTCTTTCCACTATACTACTGTTCAGAACAGAATACTGTCATGCTCCCCAGCAGTATGTATACTATGCACAGTATGCTCATTATTTTCTATGGCCTTTCTATGGTGTTTTCTGACATTTAATTGGATGTTATTTACAATTAAAGGAAAATGTATTACACTTTTTTTTTTTTACATTATTTATTTACACAAAATCATTTATATTAAATGCAGTTATCCTTTTTCACCCCCATTCAGTAGGACTTTATTACATATTTATATGTAATTTCATAATTAATTCTATTGTCTTTGAAATATGGTTAAAGATACTGCTGAATGCACTGACATGCATTTATGGTAAACTTAAATATACTTTAATGTCATTTCTATTGAAACTTGTATGTCAAACATTTAAATATATTTGTAATTGCACATTTATAATGATGAAGTTGCAATTTAGTGCATTTAAAATATATTAACTTTAAATGTAATATTGATTAACACACTAAAGTTAAAATTATAATCAAGTACTTTACGTGTGCTTTAGTATGTTAGTCGACACATCAAAATAAGTGTACTTCTTTAAAGCATGACAACAGATTATAAAAACATGATTTAAAATGTACTTTAAAGTGAATCTTTCAATTTGGCATTATTACAAAGTGCTTTTTTTTTTTTAAAGTGTACTTAAATGTGTTAAGAAAGCCATTGAAGTGTACTCTCTTTAAGTATACTTTCAAGATTTGAATAACACCACAAATGCACATTCAATATAATTAAGTGCACTTGTTTTTCACAAGGGTGGAATTACCAGATGACCTACTACATTTGCTAAAATGCTCAGTATACAAGCTGAGCACACTGTGTAATTGTATCCCATAATCCACTGCACTCAACTTCACCTTCCATCTCCAGTGTGACAAATGAACTGGATACTACTGTATATATACTGCAATTTTAATATTTAAGTGTTCATTTTTAAGTATTTGAGTTGCAATGTAATGGGATCACGTTTGAGCAGTGTAACATTCTATAGTTTCAAATGTTTATCGCTGCATGCTGTTTAATGTACTATTTGTAAAATAGTCAATGCTGCTCAGTATGCAGAAAGAAATCAGAAGGCTAGTGTTCCATTCTGAACATAGCCAAAGAATAAAAATGAAAAAAGCCTGTGTTGCTTAATTTCAACCCAATTCCATGCTTTTGCTTTGATGTTCTCCTTTTTCAGTCCTTGTCTCTAACTGTCCTCCTTTATCCTCTCTTTTTCCCATGACTTATGCTCTCTCTCTCTCTCGTTTGGCAGGGCTCTGTTTGACTATGATAAGACAGCAGACTGTGGTTTCCTGAGTCAGGCCGTGGGCTTTAAGTTTGGAGATGTGCTGCATGTTTTGGACTGTGGAGATGAGGAGTGGTGGCAGGCCTGCAGAGTCAGCCCACAGGGGGATGAGGAGGAGGTCGGCTTCATCCCCAGCAAGAGGAGGTGTGTGTGTGTGTGTGTCGCTGCTTTCTCTTGTGCTGCTTATCTCCTCTGTTGTCCTTGAACAAAATAATATACAAACAGCTTAAAGGGTCTTTTTAGCTTTTCACTCTTTCATTCTAACACACTGTTACAAGGATGTGCTCTAGAAGCATTTATCCGCGCTTAACCCAAACATCTCTCTGTAGTCATTTAAAAAGAAAGGTCTGGGATAAATTCTTAACTGAAGCTCTATCAACAACACGTGAAATGTAAAAAACTATAATTTTCACCCCTATATAAAAGTGAAAATTACACTGCCATTCAAAAGTTTGGAGTTGGTAAGATTTTTTTAAAAAGTCTCTTAATTTATTCCTGTGATCAAAGCTGAATTTCCAGCATCATTACTCCAGTCTTCAGTGTCACATGATCCTTCAGAAATCATTCTGATATGCTGATTTGCTGCTCAAGAAACATCTCTTATTATCAATGTTGAAAACAGTTATGCTGCTTAATTGTTTTGTGGAAACCATGATTTTTTTCAGGATTCTTTGATGAATAGGAAGTTTAAAAGAACAGCATTTAAATGAAATAGACATCTTTGTAACCAGGACCAGATTTACCTCATATTGTGACTAGGGCTGTCAAAATTAACACGTTAACGCATGCGATTCATTTTATCAGTTTAACGCATTAAAAATATTTAACACAATTAACGCAGCATCGATTTTTCCCGTCATCCTTTAGCTAGCATTACGTTATATGATCACGCTATCATTCATTCAAGTGCTATTAAACCATTCAAGCGCGATAAGACTAAAAAAAAAGAACTTCAATCTGTACTGTTGCGCTGTCTGTGAATCTGTGACAGACACACACGACTCATGTGCGCAGAAAGCGGTTTCAGACAGCGCGCCGCCCACATTGAGATCTCTTTCACTCTTGAACGAACCAGAACTCACAAAAGTATGCCAAAATGCCCACTTTATCGAGTATCCTCGGCTTAAATGAGTTAAATAAAGTCTTAAATGACTGTAAAGAGTCAGATCTGCATCATGTGCGTCAGATCTTAAAGTGACAGCAGCCTAATAAACCTGCTGCTGTGATGTCTGTCATTAATGATAATCAAAGAGCAAAAGACAAAGAGAAAATCACTCACTGCTCTTGACTGAATAACTTTTGTAGCTTTCAGGGTTCGTACACATTTTTACCAGTAAAATTCCATGACTTTTCCATGACTTTAAGTAAAATTTCATGACCTAATGTTTCATGAAATGTCTATGTATACATGTTAAATAAGAAGAAAATACATGTTACACCCAGCATATTTTTACTAAAATAAATGACAAGAACGCGTCTTTGCGTCTTAAAACACGAGATGCAGCGCTCAGGAGTGGTTTTAAAAAAAGCGCAGCATAGAACGCGAGAGTCTCGAGAAGCGCCTTTGAGGCTTGATGCAATAACGACAATAACGGAAATAATAGAAATAGGCAAACTGCAGAATTTACAGATACAAGTTGAGACATGGAAAAAAAGAAAATAAGATAATGAGCGCCTCCTCCGCCATAATATAAAACAGTTGTCATGCCAACTCGCAACTCTTGCCCCACCACCAAGTTCTTCTGATTGGTCCACTGTTTTGGAACTGACATTGATGAGCTGCGTGTAAAAGTTGAAATTCTTTTAACTTGACACGGCGTCTTAAAAACGCGACGCTCATGTGCGAGGCGCTGCAAAAGACGCGAGACGCAGTCATGAAAAAAATCCGCATTTTCCTGGCATTGCTACACAATACTAACGTTAGCTGAAACTGCGTTACCCCACGCAGAGAACGCCACGTGACGGATTTGTAATTTAACTAATATTATCAACTATATTCGAATATACGGAGATTGTGAAACAAATTTCCATGACTTTTCCAAAACTTTGTGGGTTAATTAATTTTTTCAAAACTTTTTTTTAGGCCTGGAAATTGCCATTTTAAAATTCCATGACTTTTCCAGGTTTTTCATGACCGTACGAACCCTGAGCTTTAATCTATATTTAATTTATAATTTATGCAGTGAAGACTGCAGTGTTTGATAACTTTATCAAATTTCTGTATATTTCCTTACTGTTAGATCAAATATTTAAATGTCTTTATGTTGTTTCTACATAAATTTGATGATTAAATGTGAAATTTTTACAATATAAAAATATATTTAAGTCTTTAATATTAGTTGGGATTAATCGCGATTAATTACAGAAAAATGTGTGATTTAATTTGTTTTTGTTTTTCACAGCACTAATTGTGACATATGCAAAATAAATGTTTGACCCTCACTATTGTGGCAAAAAATAGTTTTTGATATTATATAGTTAAGCAATGCTGTTTTTCCCAAATATCATCTGTTTGGTCTCGATAAAGTACACCAGATTGTGGTAGTCTGCTGCAGACGGGGGGGGGGTTGCACCCATTTGTATAATTGCATGTGCATGTGGGAATAAACAACATCATCAAATGGCCACAATTCCTTAGTGAAATGGCCTTAGTGAATCCCCCCTCAGTGTTTTTTTTTCCTTGTTTTTATTTATCTTGTGTCATTCATTCAAGCAATCTCTCTCTTCCAGGGTTGAGAGAAAAGAGTGGTCGCGGTTGAAGTCAAAAGAAAGGGTAAGCTCCATGCTAAAACACAAACAGCTGTTTGCAATTCTTCCCATTCACCCATTTTTCTTTAAATTACTCCAAAAACATTTGGCTCTTCTCCTATGAGATTTGTTTCCCTTCTCTATAATCAGTTGTGATAGGTTTAGGGTAGCAGTGGTGTATGTTTGCAGCCCATGGGAGTCTATCAAGGAGTTGTTTTATGAAAGCATTGAAACTCTTGGGCATTGTGAGCTTGTGCTGCTTGTAGATACTGATCACTGCACGTATGCAGACTGCTGTTCTCTTCTGTATTCCCGGGAAGTTAATATTTCATATCTTTTTCCTCTCTTTCACTTTCAGAAAGACAGGTAGCTTTTCAGCGCTAATGCAAACACAACGAACGGCAAATGGTGTGCATTAAGCGTGAATGATGTTTTACCTGTGTATTTTAGCATGAAAAAAAAAAGGTTTCCCACTTGCAATTATGGCATTGTGGTGGTATTCATATATAGAGCTCCTAAAATGACATTTGCGGACAAAAAAAGAGACTTGCACAGTGAAAACGTCTACATACTCATGTTACTGTTCCTGGTTTATGTCAATCTAGGTTTCCCAGACGCACACAAAAGCCTTAAGACTTACATTATTATTGCCTGTTTACCTCTATAGGTCAGGACAAATGATGCAATAACTGGATTTTACATCTAAATTAATGTTGGAAACAGTCAATTACAATTTAATAAGCATTGTACCCTATATTTTCCCTTTGATAGGACCGAAGTCGAGACAGTATAGGTTCACAGGGTGAGTTACAACCCTCTTTTTGCTCATAGACTGCACAGTGCAGCCCTGAATGCTGATACAGAATTTCATGTTTTGTTGTTGAATGTATTGCACACAGAAAATGATGTATGTGTGTTTGTTCTCTTTCAGGAAGGGAAGAGCCCGTACGGAGTTACGAGACAGTCGCACAAGTGGAAGGTTGGATAACTCAACTGAGTCCCCATATGTTGTCATTTATACGCTGGCTCTGATACAAACCCTAGTGAGATACCTTGTTTTCTACAGTCTACGCAGGCAGCATCCTAAATGAAATAAAAGCTTCATACTGTATGTGACTCAATTCAAACGCTACATATATTGACAGTAACCAGACAAATAGCTCTCCGCACATAAAGTGCTCTAGACTAACGCTACGAGTTAATTTGAATAGTTTGACTATTGATGTGAAGTCAGATATTTCTGGATGTAACTATTGTTATAGATACTTTTCAGCCGTGGTATAAAGTATTTGAATAAAGTAATTAGTTACTGTACTTAAATATCTTTTTTGGCTACTCTGTATTTTGAGTATCAGCAACTTTTAGTCTATACTTGACTACATTTTTGATTAATTATATGTACTCTTTACTCCAATACATTTGTAATGAGTAATGCAATTACTCATTACATTTTGCATGGCACCAAACTTTTTTTGCAGCAATTTCTGCTACAAAAGAAGCGATATCGCCATCTACAGGACATTGAAGGTACTATATCTTGTGCGTTTTGCCCTTACTCACCCAAACTTGTCAACAAGGCTACTTTAGACATATGTGAGTGCATTAGCAGGTAGTTGTGAATCACAGGTGTTTCATATATGAGATGAGGACATGTGCTGCGTTCACTCCATGTAGTTTTTGTTTACTGAAAGGTTGTTTTTTTTTTAAGAAAGTTGCAAGGCGAATCTCTCAAAAAATTTCCAAGTTAACCGAGACTTAGTTTTGAGTTTTGAATATCTGTAGGCATTTGAGATGAAGTTTTGTCGACCTTGATTTATTGCAATATTGAGGTGTTCAGTTTTATTTCAATTCGAAAAAAATACTATTTCTTATTATTCACTGATGTCTTGATGAAGACTACTGCATCTTTGAGCCTACATTCAGTACGAGTACAATACTTAAGTACTGTTAAAATCAGATACTCTAAAGGCCAAAGTATACTTAACTTTTTACGTGTACGCGATGGTCAGCGTACAGTGCGCGTGATGTGAATTTCGTCATCAGAAGAGTATGCGCGTAATGAATGCACACCGCCGGATTTTTGTAACCATGCAGACTTTGTACACGAAGGTCGCACATGCGCATTTAATTTTATTTATTTTTTGCAGTAATTAGTTTATCCACAAGGTGAGTCTCAAACACCATTGTTTCCTCCTTCTTATGTAAATCGAATTTGTTTAAAAGACCTCAGAAGAACAGGCGAATCTCAACATAACACCGACTGTTACGTAACAGTCGGGATCATTAATATGTACGCCCCCAATATTTGCATATGCCAGCTCATGTTCAAGGCATTACACAAGGGCAGCCAGTATTAACGTCTGGATCTGTGCACAGCTGAATCATCAGACTAGGTAAGCAAGCAAGAACAATAGCGAAAAATGGCAGATGAAGCGATAACTGACATGATATCATGATATTTTTAGTGATATTTGTAAATTGTCTTTCTAAATGTTTCGTTAGCATGTTGCTAATGTACTGTTAAATGTGGTTAAAGTTACCATCGTTTCTTACTGTATTCACGGAGACAAGACCCGTCGCTATTTTCATTTTTAAACACTTGCAGTCTGTAAAATTCATAAACAACTTCATTCTTTATAAATCTCTCCAACAGTGTAGCAGTAGCCCGTTAGCCACGAAGCACAGCCTCAAACTCATTCAGAATCAAATGTAAACATCCAAATAAATACTATACTCACATGATCCGATCCATGCATGCAGCATGCATGACGAACACTTTGTAAAGATCCATTTGAGGGTTATATTAGCTGTGTGAACTTTGTTTATGCACTGTATTATAGTCAAGAGCTCGGGGGGGCGGAGAGCACGAGAATTTAAAGGGGCCGCAGCCTAAATCGGTGCATAGTTAATGATGCCCCAAAATAGGCAGTTAAAAAGATTTATTAAAAAAAATCTTTGGGGTATTTTGAGCGGAAACTTCACAGACACATTCAGGGGACACCTTAGACTTATATTACATCTTGTGAAAGAACGTTCTAGGGCACCTTTAGTGGAATGGTTTTCTTTTCAGGTACTCTTTACACTTCTGCTTTTTAGTGCTGAATAATAAAAAAAAAAAACCTTGGCAGTCTTATCATCAACGCAAACAGTGAGCTTGACATACATTTCTTTATCATCATCACAGTATGCCAAATTCTGTATAAAGCTTATTGTTGATGCATACTATCAGGGCCATCGGGAAGAAAGGGGTGATGATTTTAATAGAGGGAAATCCCCCTGAAAACCATACTTATTCATGGCTTGAAACAGATGGAAAATTGACAGGCATGTGCTGTAGTTCTGTGGATGTTTTTCCTTTAGAATTTGAGCAAAATTAATTATTTTCTAAGCATCATTTTGCTGCCTACAGTTTTTGTGTGGGAAGCACACCTATGGTGCCTAAAAATGCTGTCTTTGTAGGCAGCTCACTAGGGTTGGGAACTGAGCCACTGAGTTTCTAGCTTATGTCATATTGTTCTTTCTCCTCACTTCCATTTGCTTTGTGTTCTAGTGTATGTATTCGTAGAGTCTCTCTCTCATCTCTCATCCTGTTTAGTGCACTACGCGAGGCCGATCATTATTCTGGGCCCGGTGAAGGACAGAGTGAATGATGACCTGCTGTCTGAGTTCCCAGACAAGTTTGGCTCTTGTGTCCCCCGTAAGTATTCCTCAACTCTGTTGTCACACTCAGATGCATATTGCCCACAAAAGTGCCAAGCGCTCTCTCAAAAATGGCATTTTTGGCAATTTCTGCGAGCACAGGGCGCAAAGGATCCAGACTTAAATACAGAGGTGACCGTGCGTTTGCATTTACCAGTCTCAAGTTCTTCAAAAGCCTCCCGATTTATATTAGAAACGCCCCATCTACTTACTTTTTAAAACTCAACTATTTTCATGAAGTCTCTCTGTATTTGTGAGTGCATTTTTATGTTTGCTTTGCATATACAGCGGGGAAAATAAGTATTTGACACATCAGCATTTTTATCAGTAAGGGGATTTCTAAGTGGGCTATTGACACAAAATTTCCACCAGATGTAGCCATCAAGCCAAATATTGAATTCATACAAAGAAATCAGAACATTTAAGTATATAAGTTGAGTCATAATAAATAAAGTGAAATGACACAGGGAATAAGTATTGAACACACTTTATTTAATACTTTGTAGAAAAGCCTTTGTTGGTGATTACAGCTTCTAGACGCCTCTTGTATGGAGAGACCAGTCGTCTGCATTGCTCAGGAGTGATTCTGGTCCATTCTTCCGCACAAATGGTCTTTAAATCTTGAAGGTTCCTTGGGCCTCTTATGAACTTTGATCTTCAGTTCTCTCCATAGATTTTCTATGGGATTTAGGTCAGGTGATTGACTGGGCCATTCAAGCAACTTGATTTTCCTTCTTTGAAACCACTTCATTGTTTCCTTGGCCTGTCCATGTCCACCCTCTTTTCATTTTCAGCTTTCTGGTAGATGGCAGCAGATTTTTATCCAGAATGTCCCGGTACATTTCTCCATTCATCCTGCCTTCAATAATATGAAGTCTGCCAGTACCCCTTGCTGAAAAGCAGCCCCAAACCATGATGCTTCCACCCCCAAACTTAACTGTTGGTATGGTGTTCTTGGGGTGGTGGGCAGTGCCATTTCTTCTCCAAACATGGTGTGTAGAATGACTGCCAAAAAGTTCAATTTTGCTTTCATCTGACCATACTATAGTCTCCCAATAATCCACAGGCTTCTCCAAATGCTCTTTCGCAAACTTTAACCGAGCTTCAACATGCTTTTTGTTCAGCAATGGAGTCTTGCGTGGTGAGCGTGCATGGATGCCATGGCGGTTCAGTGCATTGCTTATAGTTTTCTTTGAAACAACAGTACCTGCTGATGCAAGGTCTTCCTGAAGTTCTGCCCGAGTGGTTCTTGGCTCTTGGAGAACTCTCCTGATTATTCTTTGGACTCCTCGGACAGGGATCTTACGTGGAGCACCTGATCGTGGCCGGTTTATGGTGAACTGATGCTCTTTCCATTTCCGGATAATGGCCCCCACAGTGCTCACAGGAACATTCAGCATTCTGGAAATGCGCCTATAACCATTCCCATCAAAATGCTTTTCAACGATAAGATTACGAAGATCTTGAGAGAGTTCTTTGCTTTTACCCATCATGAAGTCTTTCCTGTGTGCCTCCTGGGTAATGAGAAGCCTTTATAGGCCATCAATTAGGACTAAAGCAGCTGATATCAATTAGTACTGATAGGGGGCAGGGTTTCTCTCTCAATACTGACAGATTTCAGGTGATCTCCTGGCTTTCTATGCCATTTTGCACCTTGTTATCTTCATGTGTTCAATACTTATTCCCTGTGTCATTTCACTTTATTTATTATGACTCAACTTGTATACTTAAATGTTCTGATTTCTTTGTATGAATTCAATATTTGGCTTGATGGCTACATCTGGTGGAAATTTTGTGTCAATAGCCCACTTAGAAATCCCCTTACTGATAAAAATGCTGATGTGTCAAATACTTATTTTCCCCGCTGTATATATATTTTTTTATTTTATTTTATTGTACAACACTTTGGTCAACTTTTTTAAATGTGCTATATAAACATTGTATTGTATTTTATTGTATTGATACATTTTTTTCAGGATTCTTTGATGAATATTAAAAAAAAAAAAAAAAACAAATTCATTTAAAATAGAAATCTTTTGTAACATTAAAAATGTCTTTACTGTTACCGTTGATCAATTAAATGCATCTTAGCTGAATAAAAGTGTTAATCTCTTTATTTATCTTGCCCCAAACTTTAGATTGGTAGTGTGCAGAGCTTGACATTAACTTTTTTGCTCACCAGCCACTGTGGTTAGTGGTTTTCCAAAGTTACTAGCCACTCAGCATTTTCATTGACCACAATATTGACATCGATAACATGGAGAAAAACTGCCAAATAGATATATTTAATATTATCTCATAATTTGGCAGCAGGTATATTAGGCTGCTGTCACTTTAAGACCTGATGCATGGATCTATTATACTGTTACACATGCGTTTTCTTTTAAACATAACTGACTGTGTTTACGTGAATACTCACCAAGACCGGCATTCTGACATTATTTTGTATGTGTTTGACTGTTTAAGCATAATAAGCAGCGAAAAAGAACTCAATTTAGTTCTGTATGTATCGAAATATCGATACTTGGCTTTAAACTTAATTTATTATTATTTCAGATGCCTTTTTAAAAACTACAGTTGAAAAATGTATATATTATATATAAAATTTCAACTGTGTTACACATCACTGCTGAAATCCTCCTGCATTTGGCGGGCTGGCGGGTGTTAATGTCAAGCCCTGGTAGCGTGTCTCATCTTACACAAAAATATTTTTATTTCAAATATTCCTCACTTCCGATAAGCAGTAAACAGCCATTTTCAACACACCTGTCACATGCTGCCATTAAGTGTAACTGATATCATAGTCATGAGACGATGTCATTGCTCTTTCTCAGATACGACACGACCCAAGCGGGAGTATGAGGTGGATGGGCGGGACTACCATTTTGTGTCGTCGCGGGAACAGATGGAGAAAGACATTCAGAACCATCGTTTCATTGAAGCGGGCCAGTACAACAGCCACCTGTACGGAACCAGCGTTCAGAGCGTCCGAGAGGTGGCGGAACAGGTTAGATCAGAGTTTTGGCCAAAACAATGAACTCGTGTATCACTTTTGCACATCTTAATATGTGTGTCTATTGTTGTGTGTTTGTGAGCAGCAGGGAAAGCACTGTATTCTGGATGTGTCTGCAAATGCAGTTCGTAGGCTACAGGCTGCACAGCTCCACCCAATCGCCATCTTTGTACGGCCCAAATCACTGGAGAACGTCCTGTACGTAACTGCAAACAAATACACAAAGTCAACATGAACTCAGAATTGAGCCTAGCCGTAAATTTAGACTGACAACTGATGGTGTCTCTGCTGTATTATCCAGAGAGATCAACACACGTTTAACTGAGGAACAAGCCAGGAAAGGTATGGACCGCGCTATTAAACTGGAGCAAGATTTCCTGGAGTGCT
This sequence comes from Anabarilius grahami, assembly GCA_003731715.1. Taxonomy (NCBI): domain Eukaryota; kingdom Metazoa; phylum Chordata; class Actinopteri; order Cypriniformes; family Xenocyprididae; genus Anabarilius; species Anabarilius grahami. The sequence continues at coordinate 4,126,337 of RJVU01046259.1, read as the reverse complement.
TCTCTGGTAAGACATTTTCATACAACGCCCTCTAGTGTCCTGGAAGAAAACACATTTACTAATTACTAGGCCACACTGAATCTGCTTGCTTTTCACTGATTTTGGGGTAAAATCTGGGAATTGGGAATGCTACAAGCTGAAGGCTTGATTGAATTTCCCAAAATATTTAATAAAGGAACATGTGTGGAATTTTGAGAAGGATAGATGTTACCAATTTGTCATTTATTTACATTTGACACAATGAGCCAGAGTTACTAACCGCTTGCTGACCTTATTGCATGTGCATTTGTTGGAGTTTCCCTGTCAGACCGCTAAACTTATGGACGGAGAGTATTTAAATGAAAATGCGGTAGTCAGTCATTATTTACCACCCCAAAAAAGCATGCATGTCTTAACCCAGAGTTTCTCAACTGGTGGGCGCGACCCAAAAGTGAGTTGCCAGATCGTTTTGAGTGGGTCGTGGAGTGTGTAGTCAAAAAAACAACCATAACAAAAAACAATTCTAAATGTTTTCCGGATGCAAAACTTATTTTGAAAGATGACCATGGATGCTGTTGACTGTTTAAGTGAAGAGTGACTGAACAGACAGCTGCCTTCTAACAATCAGTTTCCTTACAAACTCAGAACTGCCATATTGCTAAATCTACACGATTTTTCCTATCAACAGAAAAAATATACTGGGATAACCTGGTCTCTCGAGACTCCCCTGCTAGTTCGCTGGTAATGATATGCTAAAGCCCGCCTGCACGTTGACGTGATTGGTTACAAGGTAGTTTGTGACGTCACAGACACCAGCGATTTCAAACCGCCGTCTTTTTTCACTGCAGTTTTAATGAGAAAATACTCATCAATGGTGTTGACTTATGAATTTGCACATGATTTGTCTTAAAGCATATTAAAACACCACATAGACACATAAACAACATTAAAAACTTGTTTTTCACCACAGGGGGATTTTAACCACAAACATACGTGACAAAATGCTTAACTGATTCCGCTTTTCTGCTGTTCTCTCTCTGTATCGCAGCGATCGTGGAGGGCGACAGCTTCGAGGAGGTTTATCACAAGGTGAAAACTGTGATCGAGGAGCAGTCAGGGCCTTATATCTGGATTCCCACCAGGGAGCGTCTGTGAGAGTCCATCCAGAGCCAAACCACCTCGCCCAGTCACCATTCGGCCTGCCTGCCCTGGACTGTGGAGCTCCGACCCGAAGGGCTCACGATAATCAGACAGAGAGAGAGAGGGAGAGATGGGAAGAGTGAAAGAGAGGGAGAAGTCACAGAGACACCAGGAAACGATGGAGTGAAACCGCACAGGAGCTGCCCACACCGCATCTGCCTCTCTTTTCCTCCTTTTCCTAGCTTTGTAACTTCCTTTTTCTGCTTTTAACTTCCTTTCTCTGTCTTTCTCTCAGTCCTTCTCTGTTTCTTTCTGGCTTTCTCTCTGAATAACGTCCTCTCACACAGGACTGGTGAGCTGTTTTTACTCTCTCACGAACTGGGATGCTACAAAGAAATTTTGTATATTGTCAGATTCCCTCTCACTCTCTCCGAACTAGACAGGAAGTGGAGAGAGAGATGAGCGACCGCCTTGGCTTTTACTGGAACGAGACTTTCAAGAGCTATTCCTGATTCAAGGAGCTCGTTTTACAATACTAAAGGTGAATTGAACTGAAATATGAAACTATATTTATCGGTATTAATAATGCGCTGAAATCTTCAATATCAAAGATATTACGACTACTCAGAGACTGACGTTCACCCACAGTTATCAGCATCAAGGGCGTTTAATTCCTTTTACAAATTTGAAGTGCTTGATGTGTGCTTCCTGAAATGCAGGAAGTTCTGAGCGGGCAAAACAAAAGGTTTGCCTCAGTCCTTCGAATGTTCCCCTTAAATAGTTTGCAGCTAGTTCATCACATTGAATGGATAAGAAGAAAGGGTTGGAAGGAAAAAGGGAAAGACGCAGACTGTGACTCTCATTCTGCACATGCTTGATATTCCGGAGTCTGTTTTCTTTGATTTTCTTGCGCTTACATGTAAACATGCACATTTAGACACACGCCAACATGGATTTTGTAACATTTGCCTTCTTCTATCTGGATCTTCTTGCAATAGCCTGATTGATGTTTTCCTTTGAGCTGGAATTCATTTGCTCGGTTGGATTATTTCCCTGAGCTCCACGGCTCTCAAACACAAAGACTCCAGGCTGCTCTTTAATGTGCAATATCGGGCTCTTCCTTAATCTCCTCATAATGTAACGAATTTTAGCCATGCTTGGATCTTGAAGTCATCGGTAAATTATCAAACCGCTTCAAGCCTAATACTTTCATCATTTTTACATGCCCGTTGGATTTCGGTTCAGTTTAGATCACACTTGTGCTGAAAGGCTATGTTCACACCGCAACAGCTTTCTCCTCAAATCCATTTTGTGTGCATGAGGTTGACCTTTTAAATCTGGAACATATCAGTGGCCGGTCACCGCTCCTGAAGCCTGAGGACGACCCTGACGTTTTTATGTATTATTTAGATTATGATAATATAATATCATTTTTGTTTATACAGCCAGTGGCTGTCCTCAGTTTTTTTCATAGCAAAAGTAAATCAAGCGTTTTATGATGAATGCCAAGTTAAATTGTTGTAAACTATCCTGATTATACACACCAGGAGGTCAAGGTTTGGCCGGTAAACATAGTCCATGCTGGTAGGTGCCGTAATTACACCATTTTCTGGGCATCCTTCTCCTTTAAAAGCCATTCTTAGGGCCAGATTTACTAACAGCTTGCACCAGCGCAAACCCTCTTTTGGCATTAAAAAACTACTGTTAGGATTTACTAAAGACACGCTGTGAGAAGTTAGCACTGAAAAGCTGTGCACACAGTTATTTTTGCGTCTGACCTTATTGCATATGCATTTGTAAGAGTTTCCCTTTCAGATGCAAAATTTATGGACTGAGAGTATTTAAATTAGTCACACAAGGTGATTTACTAAGGTTTGCGCTAGTCAGTTTACTGGTGTTTGCACCATTATTTACCGATCAAAAAAAGCACGTCTTAAACCAGATGCTAATTTGCACTGCTCTTGATAGATTGTGGTGGTCATTATGGAAACGATCCGGCTGCGTCTGTGTTCTTTAATTTGCATGTCATCAGTAGATCATGGGCAGAACTTTCCACTCCCATATACGCTATTTTTTGTTTTTGTTTTGTTTTTTGGAATTGCGCTTTTTTGTCATGCTAATTTGCCTTGTTTAGTGAATCTGGCCCTAAATTAGTAGCTTATTTTGATGAAATAGAACTTAAATCTCAAAGATTATATCATATTACAGTTGATGTTTTGCCAGTGCCCCTTTTTTTGGAGAACGATTTTCTGGTATGCCGACATCACTGCTCAGCATAGTCGTTAGCTTTGAGACGGCATGTACTGTCATCAGAAAATCAACACAATCTCATGGCAATTCATAGATATTTTATGTTTTGGTGAATTGATGGCTAATTCGTATGATTCCATTTTCATACAATCTGCCTACACCCCACTGACAGTGAGGTTTAGGGGTGGAGCTTTACCATACCTAAAAAAAAAAAATCTAACATTTTCATACAAACTAAAAATAAATAAAAGATTGAAAAATTGACTTTTTCCCTCAGATTTGCATGATATAAAGTCGCAATTGCGAGTTATAAATTCAGACTTTTTTAAAAATAAAAAGAATTGCGAGAAAAAGTCAGAATTGTGAGATATAAAGTTGCAATTTTGACTTTTTCTCGCAATTCTGACATTGTTTCTTGCAATTGTGAAATATAAAAAGAATTGCGAGAATTGTGCAATTCTTTTTATTTTTTGAAGTTGTTTTTTTTCCGCAATTCTTACTTTTTCTCACAATTCTGACTTTGTTTCTGGCAGTTGTGAGATATAAACTTGCAATTGCGAGTTATAAAGTCCAATTCTGAGGAAAAAAAGACTGAATAAAAAAGGTAATTGTGACTTTTTATCTCACAATCCTGACTTTTTCGCGCAATTGCGAGTTTACATGTTGCACTTCTGACTTTATTTTTCTCAGAATTATGTGATATAATGTCACAATTGTGAGTTATAAAAGCAGAATTGCGAGATATAAACTTGACAATTCTGACTTTTTTCTCTCAATTGCAATTCTGACTTTCTCGCAATTGTGAGATAAAAAGTCAGAATTGCATGATATAAACGAGTTTATTTCTCACAATTCTGACTTTATTTTTTGCAATTGTTTATATCACGCAATTCTGACTATTTCTCACAATTCTTACATTGTTTCTCGCAATTGCGAGTTATAAAGTCCAATTCTGAGGGAAAAAAAGACTGAATAAAACATAAAAAAGGTAATTGTGACATTTATCTCACAATCCTGACTTTTTCTCGCAATTACGAGTTTATTTTCTCAGAATTGCGTGATATAAATGCAAAAGTCAGAATTGTGAGATATAAACTCGCAATTGAGAGAAAAAGTCAGGATTGTGAGATAAATGTCGCAATGACTTATGTTTTATTCAGTATTTTTTTTCCTCAGAATTGGACTTTATAACTCGCAATTGCGAGAAACAATGTAAGAATTGTGAGGGAAAAAGTCAGAATTGCAAGATATAAACTCGCAAATTACGACTTTTTATTTCACAATCCTCACTTCTTTTTCTCGCAATTGCGAGATTAACTTAATTGCGAGAAAAAGTAGTAAGAATTGTGAGATAAAAAGTCGCGATTACCTTTTTTATTTTTTATTCAGTGGCGGAAACAAGCTTCCATACAAACCATCATATGAATTCATACGAAATTGGCACCTCATAAAATAGTTATGTTTTCTCATGAGATCGGGTTGAAAATTCAGCATCGTCAAGATGTCGTTTTCCTCCAGAGAAAACTCCAGAGTGATTAGTCACATGATGTTTACGGCTCAGGTGATTGGCTCGGAGTTGAATTCAATGTGATTTTTACGTTTGCCCCAATCAGCTGCAGTGTGAACATAGCCTTAATGGGCTTTCATTCAGCCCATCTATAAACTCTCTGTACACACACACACACACACACAAACACTATCAGGAAAATGGTGTATTGTACAATGTTTTTAATGCTGTGTATCAGATTATAATTAACTCTTGTAATCAAACCAATGAGGCTACTTTGATGCATCTCAATGGCCAGTCAGTGGACATCATCACAGCGGTTAATCGGTGGGTCGATTATGTTGCCATCACCGGCGTGAAGAGGAGCGGATCTTAATGATGCTGGACTTTTATTGGAATACGATCGTGGGTTCATTATATTTGATGAGATAAATTAACAGCTATAATGCCAGGGAATAATCAGCTTAGCTATCCAAGTTTAACAATCTAACAACTAATTGCCCTTCTCACTCATTTGTAAACAATTTTACCCATAATTCTGAGGGTTGACAAACCGCCCACTTCCACTCTGGCCGACATGAGAATGGCAGAATGATAAATTGGCTTTTTTTTACCCTTTTGTGCCGTGACAGCGATGCGGTAAAAATCGATACGGTGCTTTGAGCTCAGAGGGCGTCATATTCAAGGACGAAAACCGTGATGTGTCCAGAACACAGTTCAGTGGTTCGCATTGGATTTAGTGAGATTTTATTAAATCAATGCCATGAACTTTACCATAGTGAATTATGGAAACAGACTTTGAGAAAAAACGGACACAGAGACTAATAAGAAGATGAAGTGAAACACATTTGCACTTATTAAAGGAAGGATTTGATCAGACACGATAAACAACAGACAGAAAGCAGAGGAACACAGAGCAATCTTGGTGGCTTGTTTACTTTCACTTATTTTCTTTTGACTTTTTGCGTTTGAATTTCGATATTTAAGTGTGTTTGGAGTGCAGTGACAGTTTCTTTCTTGCCGGTATTTTAATTTATAGATTTTATATAATTGTTTATTTAATTGTTTACTGCTTTGTTTACATGGGGGTTTCGTGTGAAGACTGAGACGCTTTTGCTGTGGTTTCCAAAGTGGAGCTGCACACAATCAAATGTGAAAACTGAAAGTAAAAATTCAACTTTACTGTGAAATTTAAAAAATATTTTTCAAAAAAAAAAAAAAAACTTGCACGCATTACACATACCACATACTGATACTTTTCTAAACGTAGCCCATGAATAAATTTCCCAAATCATATTATTAGCCACATAACTTATAAAAGATAAGAACGTATATTGCTGTCTGAATGAGCTGCACAACACACACACACACACACACAACACAATGTATTACAAAGAGAAATATATGACTTCACTCTTACTAGAATGAATTATGAGTTGAATTTATGAATTTATTTGAATCAAATGTATTTTATCGATTTGTATTTGCCATATTCTAATTATCCTGAACAGATTGAACATATTGCTTTTATTTTAAAAAAGAAGAAGAATTATCAAAATACAACAATGCCATCTGATGCAAAAGTATATTTAAATGATTTATCTTAAAAGAGAGATTTATCAATGACAGTATCGGATTATAAAAATGTTTAATTTCAGTGAGATGCTTGTTGTAAATTAGCTACAAAAATAATAAAACTAATTATGTTAACAAGTGTCCTGTAGAAGTTTTTTGTTATGGAGTGGATGATACTGATGATGTGGCTATATTCGGAGCTGCATACTACCATACTACACACTAAACTTTTTTTGCATTATGCATACTGTGCACTATTTTTTATAAATAGGCCTCATCAGCATGTTTAACTGTGAATGTCATGTATTATTTTTTATCCAATTTTGTGTCGAAATATTTGAACGTAAAGTCAGCATGAAACGGAAGTTGCGATAGTTGTTTCTTCCCTATTGTGACATATATCCGAGTGAAACAGCTTCTAAAACATGAAAAACCTATTGGTGGATCTCATGTGAGTGACAGGTTGCCCCGCCCTCACGTCAGTAAACACATCATCAGAGAAGAAATGAAGCTGCAAGAGGAAGGGGAAGATATTTTGATCAAAGATTATGAGGGCACATGAATTTAAAATAACATGCACAGATCCTTTATAATACATACCTGCAAACTAGTCGCTTTCTGGCGAAATTCGCAGTTTTGAATCAAAATGTGTCATTTATGTGAATCGGCAAGCTCAATAAACCTCACAAGAATCAAAAATGGGCTACTTTCCCATAGACTGGAGAGATGGTGCGTTCAAGTCCTCCGGGGATGTTCGTTTTTACGTAAATACGATCTTTCCGACATGACTTGAATGCACCATAAAACCATAGATGTCTCTCGAGCTGTCTCGCGATCTTTCTTGGCACTCTATGGCGCCTGACAGTGTTCAAGCAGAGCGTAGTGAACCGATCGTCTCTTCAGCTTTACTAGTTACAACACTAGATAAACATGAATGAACATCTGAAGGTATGTTGAAAGATACAGTACAACTTACTGAAATCCGTATCATGTCACATGTAATCGATCAGTCAATATATGCACTATAGGCTATTGCATATTGTATTTGTACTTAACATGTTCTTCAATATTGAATGTATACATTTTATGACAGCCACCATATAAATGTTTAGGCCTATATAAAAAACGTGTAGAAACATAATTATGTCATTAAAAATGTATTACAATGTTATTATAAAAACTTCCAGATGTGTAATTTATACAGTATGTGAGTAGCTTACAAATTAATTAATTTTAACCTTTAATATTATAATGATGTACCGACTGGTTCCCTGTATAGTTTACAGCATTAGTTGAGAGATATTTTTTTCTTTGAGGAAATTTGCCATGTAGCTACTGTACCTGATAGAACCCAAATTAATATTGAATCGAAGGTAATCAAATCGCAAGCTTCTGAATCAAAATCGAAACAAATTTTTTACTTGAAGCAAATGTTTCTTTCCATTTATTTTCTTGTCAGAGTGCACCAGAATGCTTCGTTTACATGTTAAAACTTTAAGTATCAAATGATAAATCAAGCAAGAGGGGTTTATCCATCATAATAGAAGGTCAAGTTAAATCCATTGCAGAAGCATATGTACAATATTAAAAGCAATAGTAAGAATAGTTTGTTAGTATGCTACTCTGAACATAGGCCATGTATCATAAAGTCACTGTGTCGTACCAGCCAGCAGGGTGAGCTGTCGAGCCACTTGTCTACAACTGAGCACAGAATTTTCCAGGCCTCTTTATGGGGGAAAAACTGAATTGAATCTCTATTTATTTCTTACTCTCTTCATATACTCTTAACAAAGGCCTGAACAAGTACATTCTGTGCAATATTCACCTTGAACACAACTTGCTCAGGAATGTTTAACTTACATGTGTGTATATATATATATGTATATTCTCCATCAACTAAGGGAGTTGCACCCTCTTCCTGTGAGGAAGTCAAACAACAAAGATGCTTCCTTACCGCCCTGATATACAGTAACCTGTATAAGTGTTTTTCATAGCTGCTGCTAACCTTCAGGACATGACGGATGAATTATTGGCCAAAGTGTGGCTTTCAACCTATCAGTGCGGTCAAATGTGAGTAGCCGCGAAACACACACACACACACACACAAAGTGTATTTTGTGATATATGGATATCATCTACTGCACAACCAAATCAAGCAAATGTCTCTAGGTGTGTGTATGCATGACTGCAGCTGTACATTAGATCAAATTAAATCAAATGGTGAGATTACAGTAAAAGTGTGAAGGACGGATTGGACGTGTGTGTGTGTGTGTGTGTGTCGAGTCTCACCTGAGGGAAGCATTCAGACTGTCAATTGCTTTATTTATCAGCAATGGCTGTCAGAAAGCATTCAGTCATGCCTCCCAGACTAAATGTGAATGGAACAGAGAGAGAGATGACTGGAGTATAAAATGGAGAAAGACTGGAAAAGGGGTCAAGGAGAAACATAAAGAGTGAGGAATGTAAAATGGTGTTTTCTAAGGAAGTTGTGCAGAGATATGGATGAGAACACTAAAAAACAAATCTAATAATGCAAAATATTTAAATTTGTTCCAAACCTATATACTTAAATGGAACACAAAACACATTGGGCGGAGTGTTATGAACTGACAGCCTCAGTCTGCATTACTTTCATAGCATCTTTTTATCATACAATGAAAGTGAATGGCCAATATCTCCTTTTATGTTCTGCAGAAGAAAAGCATACGGGTTTGGAGGAAAATAAGGGTGAGTAAATGATTCTAATAAATCAGATTTTCCTTTTTGGGAGAACCATTCCTTTGAGATACAAAGAATTGAAGAAACAACATTTTGAAATGAATCAACATCAATATGTATAAAATCAGATTTGCCAAAAGTGAAGCAAATTGTGCAGTTGCTCAAATAAATAAATAAAAGCTGGTAATAAATGACTTGTATGATTGCTATCCTTAGCTTACTACAAGCTTTCCTGTAGCTCAGTGGTTAGAGCATGGCACTAGCAATGCCAAGGTCATGGGTTCGATCCCAGGGATTGCACATACTCAGATACAAATGTATAGTATAATGCAATGTAAGTCGCTTTGGATAAAAGCGTCTGCCAAATGCATAAAT
>RJVU01046259.1:4051781-4116183 GCA_003731715.1 Anabarilius grahami | reverse complement strand
TAGTGGACTTCACTGGGGTTCAACGGGTTGAAGGTCCAAATGTCAGTTTCAGTGCAGCTTCAAAGAGCTCTACATGATCCCAGACGAGGAATAAGAGTCTTATCTAGAGAAACAATCAGTCATTTTCTAAAAAATATAAAATATATATACTTTTTAACCACAAATGCTCATCTTACACTGCTCTGCGATCCGCCATGCATTACATTGGAAAGGTCACGCATGATATAGGCTGTAGTACCGCGGTAGGGCAAAAAACGCCATCTCATTTTCTCCTCCAACTTCAAAATCGTCTGACATCGTTGTTTTACCTTTTTTTTTTTTCTTTTTTTTTAAAGGTCGTTTGACTTCACATTCACTTTGTAGACACTGGATCAGTACTTCCGCCTACGTCACGCGTGACCTTTCCAACATGATTACGTAATGCGTGGCGCATCGCAGAGCAGTGCAAGATGAGCATTTGTGGTTAAAAAGTATATAAATGTTTATTTTTTTTAGAAAATGGCGATTGTTTCTCTAGATAAGACTCGTATTCCTCGTCTGGGATCATGTAGAGCTCTTTGAAGCTGCATTGAAACTGACATTTGGACCTTCAACCCGTTGAACCCCAGTGAAGTCCACTATATGGAGAAAAATGTGAGTGTTTTCCTCAAAAACCTTCATTTCTTTTCGACTGAAGAAAGAAAGCCATGAACATCTTGGATGACATGGGGGTTCTTATTTGTTTAATTTATATGACTGACAAATATGCATCATTTTAGGTTTATGTAATAGTACTAATAAAACAAGGATGTTTTAAAATACACAATAACCAGGTTTATATATTTATCATCAATACCAATCTTGCTTGTTCCATAGTCATTATTAAACCATGTTCATACTTCTTAACTGAATGGATTACATTTTTTTTCACTATTCAGATTCCTTAGGATCCCTATTAATCTGTTAATTTAGTCTATACATTTTGAAAATATCATTTAAATAATTCAAATAGATGTAAATAGGCTACTTAATAATAAACTATTATATAATTATTATTAATTTTATTAATTTTTTTATTTTTTTGGTGAACTTAGTATTGGAAAAAAATGAGTGTTATCACCCAACTCTAGATTAATAGTAATTCCTAAAGGTCTTTGAGGTCGAGGGGAACCTTCCCACACATGTATTCTCACAAGCAGAGTTTCCAGTGCCTTCTGATCGGGTCATCTGCCCATTGTTTGAAACAGGAAATAGGTCATGCAGTGTGAACAGTAGGAGGTGGACGGTGGTAACGTGTGTGTGGGAAGGAACCACTCCATTGCCCTTTCTCTAGACGGAGGCACAATTGGGCTTGCGAAAACAAAGGTTCTTCAATGGTTCTTTGCAGTTCAAGAACTGTAATCTTTTATCAAGAACCATTTTATATGCTATTTGATTCTTTACATATGAAAAAAAAGTCCTTAGGGGTGAAATATGCATCTTTTCCGATGTTAAAAATACGTTATTTAACCCTCTCTTCGGTCAGAACTAACCAAATAATATCTTACGTTTTAAATTTTTTTGCTTCATCGGAATGGGATGACAGTTGGTGACTTTTGTCGCATTAGCTTTGTGAACACACACACAAAAAATCATGGACATGATTCGGATATGGTAAAGGCCTTCACTCGATTTTAATCTTAAATATTGCATTTATTATATATTAAGTTTAATGGGGAAAAAATAGCACATTAAAATTTTATAAATATTGCATAGTATCATAAAATCCCCTCAAAATTCTAAATGATAATAAAAAAATATTATTGAACAAAAATGTATTACATTGATTTTCCTGAAGAAAAAACAAGCTACATATCAAGGTACCAAGTGTGACCCAAAAATGAAGGTGCTCAGAGGTTTATCTGTACTGTTCGCTCTTTCCTATTCTGTTTGAGGACCAGTTTAACTTAATATTTCTCAGGTTTCAGGTTGTTCTTTCTGCTCTTGAGGCATTTGTAGTCAGAATGGGGTCAGTCTATCAGCGCAGCAGTGTGTTCTGGGTAATCCTACAGGGAGAGAGAAACCCACACAGACTTTTCTTTCGGTATGCCATCAAACAGGTGATACTGATACCTGTCACCAGATCAGGCTGAAACAAGGGTTTTGAGAATGTATATGTCTGTATGTGTGTGTTTGTCCCGCACACACACACACACACACACTGAAAATTCCCCTCACTACACCTCTCTATCCTGGCTGGTCACCATGGCAACAGAGCATTTTCATGTTCTAACGTCCCTAATTAAAATGGGTCTGGTTGGGTGTAAGCCCGTGTGTATGTTTCGCGCAGACATGCGTGCCTGTGTATGCAGATGTTTAAAGGCCGCTAAGGAAAAGTATATCTGGCAAGTTTGCTGCAGTAAAACATTTACATAACATTCCTGAGGACTGGGACTGGTGTAAAGCACCAATCACACGTTAGGACTCTCTCAGGCACAGGTGACCAACACCTTTAGTGTTTTAAAAAAAAAAATTTAATAATTACATAAATCTGTGTTCATTTATCACAAGTAATTGCATCCAAAATTTGATTGAAACATTAAAATTTGTAATCATAAATATATTTTCACATTAAATCTCCATGCCTTAACTGCAAATTATTGTTTTTATTTACAAAATAAACACATTTTATACAAAAATATTTATTTTATTTATAAATACATTTTTATAAAAAAAAATAGTGCTGTCAATCAATTAAAAAAATTAACTAATTAATCACACATTTTCTGTAATTAATTGCAATTAATCACACCTAACATTAAAGATATATATATTTAAATATAGCTGAAGGATGATAGGGAAAAAAGATGCTGCGTTAATTGTGTTAAATATTTGTAATGTGTTAAACTTAAAAAATTAATTGCATGCGTTAACACATTCATTTTAGCCTTAAAATATTTATAAAATGTTTTATATTGTTTTTATTTATAATTTATTACAATTACAGAACTTATAACATTTTTGAATTGTTACTCTAAAAAAAGTTATTAATTACTAGCTACTAATTACTTCTTCGACAGTGTAATTACATTACTGTACTAATTACTCTCTCTAAAAAGTATTGCATTATCTATTACCAATTATTTTCTGACCAAAGTATTTAAAGGGAGTTTATATTAAATCATACATTTTAACATTAGACGTTACATTTTGATGTTAAATCCACTACAGAAAAATGAAGAGTAATCCCTTACTTTACTTCAAGGGAAAAGTAATTGAATTGCAGTAATTAATTAGATAGTAATGCATTACACCCAACACTGCGCTCAATATTGCAAACTGGTATTTTACAATAGTTGCGTCCCAAATGACACACTTATACACTATGTACTTATGCACTCGTCTACTCGAACTTGACATGTACTGAATTGAATTGTATAAGGTTATTTTGTCATTTAACAACAGAGTCTGATACCCCCTCCCCCTCCGCTACGTAATTAAAGCTGCGACAGTTGAGTGCATGAAGTGTCCAACATTCCACACTTCATTTTTCCGTTAATTTAGTGCATCATCCGGGTATTTAAAGTGCACTTTTTCTTTTTGGAATTTTCTGTGTGAACGCACTACTCGCACTATTTGTACTTAAAAATGTCATAGAATAGTGCATAAGTATGCGAATTGGGACGCACTGCGTAATATTTTAATGTATTGTCGTAATTATATTGATTTGTAGCACAAATATTTTTACTATTTACTGCACTTTGTTATTCTTAGTAATTTCCCTATAGAAACAGAAATCAGATTACTTCCTCATTGCAAAATAAAGTGGATACTGTAATGGGGAAAAGACATTTGTGTCGATTATAAATTGCGTTAATTATTTTAATGTATTATGCAGGGCTCTTTTGAAATGCTAAGAGATTCATATCAGAAAGAGGTAAAAGCAGCCAAATCAAGGTATTTTACTGAAATTAATAATAAAAATTGTCATAGACCGAAAACTCTTTTTACTATTATCAATGCATCTATCAACCCTCACGGTTGCTCTTTCCCTGATGTGTCTTCATCTTTGTGTGAGGACTTTCTAAAGTGTTTTGTTAGTAAGATAAGTGATCTAAGACTGGGAATGTCTCACTTTTCTTCTGATTCCTCAATTCCCCCTTGTTGTTCTGCTGTTTTTAGTCAGTTTAACCCTATTACTGGCACTCAGCTCCAAGAAATAGTAGAGCACCTTAAGCCTTCAGGCTCTTCTACTGATGCTATCCCTCCTTTCTTCCTTAAGTCTTTGATTTTGTTGGTTCTCATCTTCTGATCATGTTAAATCGCTGTTTAGAATCTGATATACCTGATTTGCTTAAACACGCATCAGTCCACCCACTGCTCAGAAACAGAAGTTAGACCCCACAGTGTTAGCCAATTTTAGACCCATTTCCAATTTGTCTTTTATTACTAAGATCTTGGAGAAAATAGTCCTCCAACAATTAAAGTTTCCTAGCTGATAATGCAATTTTAGAAATTTTTCAATCTGCTTTTAGAAAACATCACTCCACAGAGACTGCTTTGTTGAGGGTTTTTAATGATATACTAATGAGCTGTGATTCAGGCGACTATGCTGTTCTCGTGCTTTTAGATCTAACTGCTGCTTTTGATACAGTAGATCATGCTGTTCTTATTGCCCGCACTGCAAAAAATGCTGTTCTTACTTAGAGTTTTTGTCTTGTTTCTAGTCAAAATATCTTTAAGTTCTAAATCAAGAAGCATTTTCTTGACAAGTAAAAATTATTTTCTTGTTTTCAGGAAAAATAAGTCAAAATTAAGAGAGTTTTTCCTTAAAACAAGCAAAATAATCTGCCAATGGGGTAAGCAAAATAATCTTATTTCAAACCAATAATAAGCTATATAATCTTGTTTTCAGTTTGAAATACGATTATTTTGCTTACCCCATTGGCAGATTATTTAGCTTGTTTTAAGGAAAAACTCTCTTAATTTTGACTTATTTTTCCTGAAAACAAGAAAATAATTTTTACTTTAAGATATTTTGACTAGAAACAAGACAAAAACTCTAAGTAAGAACAGCATTTTTTGCAGTGCGGTTGGAACAGTGTGAAGGCATCACAGTGCACTTGAATGGTTTAAATCGTATTTTACCAACAGAAGCTTCTCAGTGAAGATCGGACAGCATGCCTCTAGTAATGCTGTGTTATCTTGTGGGGTCCCTCAAGGGTCCATTTTGGCCCCCATTCTCATTTCTTAATATATGCTTCCACTTGGTTCTATTTTTAGAAAACAAGGGCTGTCATTCCATTGTTACGCTGACGACACACAAATGTATCTGCCTTTAAAACATAATTCTTATTGTTTGAATACTCTCATGACCTGTTTGACTGATGTAAAGACCTGGCTGTCTTCAAACTTTTTGAATTTCAATGAGAGTAAAACAGAAATTATCATTTTTGGACACTCTGATTCCTCTATTACTCCTAAATTAAATTTTGGTGGTTTGTCCTCTTGTGTGAAGCAAAGTAAAGTCATTTCTTTCTTTTATAAATTTCGAAAAAGTAATCCACGCTTTTATTTCTTCAAGGCTGGATTACTGCAACTCTCTTTACATTGGGATTAGTCATTCATCTATGTCCCGATTACAAGTAGTCCAAAATGCGGCAGCGAGACTTTTGATGGGTGCGCGGAAACGGGATCCTATCACTCCTATTTTACGTTCCCTACACTGGTTACCAGTACACTACAGAGTGGATTTTACTTCTCATTTATAAATCTCTTAATGGAATGGCTCCACCTTAACTTTCCACCCTTTTGACTGAGCACCATCCAACAAGATCACTTCAGTTATCTAACTCCTGTCTATCCCTATATCAAGGTTAAAATGTTGGCCCTAGACTCTGGAATAATTTGCCCATTTCAATTAGACTGGCTTCACCTTTATCTGTTTTTAAATCTAAGTTTAGTCAAGTCACCTTTATTTATATAGCGCTTTTTACAATGCAGATTGTGTCAAAGCAGCTTTACAGTGATATAATTTTGGCAACACAGCAGCTCTTAAAGAAAATGGTGTCAGTATCCATCTTAAGTAAATTCAGTATTGATTCATTCCGATGCAAGAATCAATAGTTATTAATTTAGCTAATTTATATCAGCACTGGAGTAAACAGTGATGTCATAGCATATAATACATGTTGAAGCACCCTTACATTGTATTTTATTGTTATATTATAACGATGAAGCACTAATTTTAGTCTATTTTATGTTATTTTTTCTACAATTCTCTGTGAATGTTTTATTGCTTAATAATTAAAAAAAAAAAATTTAACATTTAACTTGTGCAATAAAAATAAAAAAATTCTCAATAAATCTATTCAATATAAAAACATTACTTTAAAAGACATGAGATGTTGCAATGATTTTCCTCTGGTCTTGATGTCAAAGCATCAAGTGTTTTGCTTAAAGCATGAAACAGAAGTTGCGATGGTCTTTTCTTCCCCATGTGACATATCTGACTGAAATGGCTTCTTAAAGAAGGAAACATGTAGGGTGGGAGCCACGGGATTTGATTTTGTCCATCAGGAATTGATTGGATAGTTGATCCGAAAAAGAGAAGAGAAGAGATTTCACTGCTAATGGGAGGGGAAGTTATTAAAAAATTATGAGGGCACATGATTTAAAAAAATAAATAAATAATGATGTGTACGGATAAATCATTTATAATAAATACTGCAATTTACCATTTAAAAAAACATGGCGATTTTAAGCCATTTATGACCTGGCATGTCGTGTAAGATTATGCATGTAATCACAGTGGGTTGTAGTTTTACTGATCCAGTGTTTACCCCCAAATACTAGAGATCCTCAGAGAAAGCTTAGAGACTTTGGATAAAGATAATTAAGTGACTGAGTTCACTAATTATTGAGGCAATTACCCTGGAGTAATCAAGGGCGCAGTGGTGATGGCTCATCAGGGTTTGATCCTTGCTGCACACGTTCCAAAATGCCACGTCTGATGTCACTGACGTCAAATCTGGGACAATACATCTTGACATGCAAATAAAAGAGATTTCAAAGCTACTGTAGAGGGGAGGCAATTTGGGCAAGCTATCATATTTAGAAATCAGAGCAAAAGTCATATCGCCTTTATGTGTTGTGCAAAATGCTATAGAAATAGATTTGACTGGAGTAATTTCGACAGCCCCTGTCCTTCATTGCATGGAAAATAGTGACTGATATTCTGTAAAATAACTAGTTTTTATTCAACTTTTGTTTCATTTGTTAATTTGATTTTCTCTGAGATGTGCACAGGCTGATCCTGCTTTGGAACAAAAACAGACAAAGGCTGAAATCAGGATAGCATATCTGCTCTTACTATGCCATGTCTTCATATGGCAGATATAGTAATAGTATGCAATTCAGTGTTGTGTCTAAAACATAAGTTACTTTGTATATGTTTATTAAACTGTTGTATGAAAGCAATATCACACTTGAAATGGTGCAGTTGGTGTGAATATCATGGCTGTGGTTACCTGCGGCACAAGCCCTCATATTCAGAACGACAGCACTCTTGCTCATGGGTAATTGCTTAATTGTGTTCTGCAGAAGAAAGGAAATAATTTGAGTTTGGAATGACACAAGAATGAATAAATAATGACAATATTCAATTTTGGGTGAATTATCCTTTTAAAATGCAGTTTTGCCATTTAGAAAAAGGTCAAAACACACACCCACACACACAGAACTGGCCTTGATTTGGTTGTTCTGAAGGTATGTAAAAAAGAAAAGAAGAAAAAAGTCACTCAGGATCTTCAGGGATTTTTTTTTTAATAAAACCGATAAATCTGGCAGAAATCTGAACAATTTCACACAGAAATGAAGAAATTTTTGAAGAAATATATAATTTCCTATTCTAAAGTTAGTAATTTTTTACATTTGGTTTATTGAAATAGATAATTTGAGCTCAAGGTTTTTTTTGCAAACTTATTTGGCATTATTGCAAAAACTTAAAAACACTTTAAACAACAAATTCTAACCTTTCACAAAAATACTGATTTTAATGTATTTTACAATAATATATATATATATATATACAGTACAGACCAAAAGTTTGGAACCACTAAGATTTTTTATGTTTTTAAAAGAAGTTTCGTCTGCTAACCAAGGCTACATTTATTTAATTAAAAATACAGTAAAAAACAGTAATATTGTAAAATATTATTACAATTTAAAATAACTGTGTACTATTTAAATATATTTGACACAGTAATTTATTCCTGTGATGCAAAGCTGAATTTTCAGCATCGTTACTCCAGTCTTCAGTGTCACATGATCCTTCAGAAATCATTCTAATATGATGATTTGCTGCTCAATAAACATTTATGATTATTTTCAATGTTGAAAACAGTTGTGTACTTTTTTTTTCAGGATTCCTTGATGAATAGAAAGTTCAAAAGAACAGCATTTATCTGAAATACAAAGCTTCTGTAGCATTATACACTACCGTTCAAAAGTTTGGGGTCAGTAAGAATTTTTATTTTTATTTTTTTGAAAAGAAATTAAAGAAATGAATACTTTTATTCAGCAAGGATGCATTAAATCAATCAAAAGTGGCAGTAAAGACATTTATAATGTTACAAAAGATTAGATTTCAGATAAACACTGTTCTTTTGAACTTTCTATTCATCAAATAATCCTGAAAAAAAATATTGTACACAAATATTTTGTACAATTGTACACATTAAATGTTTCTTGAGCAGCAGATCAGCATATTAGAATGATTTCTGAAGGATCATGTGACACTGAAGACTGGAGTAATGATGCTGAAAATTCAGCTTTGCATCACAGGATTAAATTACTTTGTGAAATATATTCAAATAGAAAACAGTTATTTTAAATTGTAATAATATTTCACAATATTACTGTTTTTTACTGTATTTTTTATTAAATAAATGTAGCCTTGGTGAGCAGACGAAACTTCTTTTAAAAACATTAAAAATCTTAGTGGTTCCAAACTTTTGGTCTGTACTGTATATATATATATTATATATACACACACACACACACACATACATACACACATACATATACAACAAAGTAAAAATTATTTAGACTGATACATTTTTTCCCCCCAAGGATTCTATAGATATTGCGATATATCGATATCGTGAATTCTTTTGGCCACAATAACCGTGGTGTGAAAAATCTAATATCGTGACAGCCCTAATACTGTATATATATCAGGGGTGTATTCTCCGAGGAGGCAAGGGAGGCAGTGCCTCCTCAAAAAAATAGTCAATATTTCAAAAATAAAAACAACGCAAATGTTACAAAATTTGACATTAAAAAGTGTAAAAGTCACTCGTTTTTCTAAAGAAACACTGTCAAACAGCAACACCCACAGGGGAAGGAGAGTCACCATCTCTTTGCCCCCCTTTAGCTCATGGAAACAAAGCAGAGCCCCCTAGGCGTGCGCTGGGTTTAGTGGGGGGTAACTGAGAATGAATGGGGGAAAGTCACTTGAGAGGAGGCAATGCCTCAACCGCGCTATGACTGGATATGATTGGTTCGTGCGTGTTCTCATCGAATCATCCTGAATGAAGACAGTGATAGCGTTAATGGGAATACTAATTAAAAAGTAAGTAAACAACTGTCACTTACATATCACCGCTTTGTGTCATGTTAAAATCAAATGCGAAATGGCCTGAAAACATGATGACTTTTTGTGAGCAATCAGCGTGGTGAAATTAAAGGTACATCTTTGTGTCTGTGAGTGAGTGACCAGTGTGAACAAGCTTGATGACTGCTGAAAATAAACTGACTATTAAAAAGAAAAGCTGAATATTAGTCATTAATAATATAAATAATAGTTAAAATTGTTACNGAGCAATCAGCGTGGTGAAATTAAAGGTACATCTTTGTGTCTGTGAGTGAGTGACCAGTGTGAACAAGCTTGATGACTGCTGAAAATAAACTGACTATTAAAAAGAAAAGCTGAATATTAGTTAATAATAATATAAATAATAGTTTAAATTGTTACTGCCTTTAGTTATTATTTTGGAGTAAATGAAAAAATGAGTAAAAACACTAACTTGATGAAATGTATACTTAGTTTTAATAAATAGAACATTACATAGTGTAAAAATAACAAAATAGAATTGTATTTGGTCTCTCTTTTTATGTAAAGTTAATTTAAAATTGTGTAACAGGGACATAAATGAGGACTTTGCCTCCTCAATTGAAAACACCACTGCACATCACTGATTTTATATATATATATATATATATACACAACTGCGCACTGACGACCGCTAGAGAATGCAGTGTTTGTACACTCACCTCGCCTGCAAGCAGTGTTCGGGCCGGGGTTCGAGACCGATTGGAGTGTGAGTTTTGGAGGCGGAGCAATGAAGAGAGGAGTGGGTTTGTTTGGGTTGATCTCAAATATCAACTACATCCAACAGCGTTTTTTTTAAATATGGCTTACCCCACCTTTAATTTACCCCATTTTTAATTTTATTAAAAATGTTATATTTCATATGCAAAAGCTAACGGTGTAGTTGAGTAAATTTGTGGTAAATAGGTAAAAAGTACCACTTATCCCCCAAAACACAGCATAAATGTATAGTTTAGATGTAAATAAAAAAAAATTATCATTTGTATAAAAAAAGGACCGTGAGGGTTAAGCATATGGGAGAAATAGTTTTGTTTGAGACACTTAGTATCAAGTAAACAAGATATCTGTGGCTGCATACTTCATGATTGTATCCAATTTCATATTTCCCTTCCTCTAAACATTCCACAAAACCAACAAACTGTGGTTGTCGGTTAAAAAGACTGTCTTCCTGTCAGTGTGGGCTGTTCTTGATTAGAAAAAGCTGCAATGTGGGCCAGACTTCATATGAGATGAGAATGAGAATGACATCCTCTGTTAGTATTAGGGCAGTGCCGTCATATGAGAAACAACTGTAGTCGCATCCCTGAGGAAACAGTATAGCTGCAAGCAGAATTAAAAGCTTTAGGGTGTGACCAGTGCTAACAGGTATAACTGGTCATTTCACATGAACTGTAGTTGAGTGTCGGTGCGGGTGCGATCATATGCGTGTGAAATATCTTAAATTTATGAAATCACAAAGTCCAAGAATATGTCTCTCCTGGAATCTGTAAAGAAAACTATAACAATGCAGGTTTCTATCCGTCTTGTCCCTTGCCTCACACACTGTAGTTGAACTGGTCCATTCACGCTTTCCTCTCGCACCTCTCTCCTTGTGACTCCCAAGTCTTCACACCGGGTTTCTCCTCACACACGTTTGTCATTATCCCACATTTCACACTTACTGGAGTCCACCACACACTCCAGAGAGACAGAGAAACTTCCATTGAGAATTCACTCAAGAGCTGACCGCAGACTTCAGACTGATACTGCTTTGATCTGTATGATCAGTGCTTGCCTTGATATTAAAGTCAATCTGAAACAAAACTGTTAACATACGCAATGGTTTGAGGAGATGTCAGCCGTAATGAGAAGCCAATTCAGAGGCAAAGTGTGTTATTCCCAACACAATCTCATGGCAAATTAGTGGCTAATTCGTATGAATTGTATGATCCCATTCATGCAATCATCTTATGAATCACGCACCATAAAATAAAATACAAAAATAAAACAGGATTGATTTTGATTCCTTGTTGACTTTAAAGGGTTAGTTCACCCAAAAATGAAAATTTGCAGTTATTTTACTCACCCTCTGGCCATCCAAAATGTACAGTAGATGACTTTTTTCTTCAGTAGAACAGTAAAGAAGATTTTTAAGCTGAAACTGTGGTCCTCGATGATTCATATAATGGAAGTCACCGGGTGCCGTCACTTTGAGATTCAAAAAAACATATGCAGACAAAACAGAATTAATACCCGCGGCTCCTGACAATACATCGAGGTCTTAAGAAGCGAAATGATCGGTCTGTGCAAGAAACTGAACATTATTTACAGCATTATTACCTGTAATCCACAGCCTCTGCAAACGGTCCTGAGTGAATTCACTACAGTCTGCAGCGCGAGCTTCCTAAAAAAAATGTATTAAAAATGTATTTAGTTAACATTTGTTGTACACTAGTGTATGAAATGGGTTCAAGTGTACTACAAGTGGTAACTAAATACATAGTTAAAAAGCACATTTTAGTTCATAATTATGGTGTCTCAAAATAGCACAGTTGAGTTCACTTAGATGTTCGTAAGGTTATTTTTGAAGCACTAAAGAAGAATTTTCAGTATATCGAGTACAAAATTAGTGCACAAAAATAGAGCACTTTAAGTACATTTTGGAAGTGTACTTTTTTTTCCACCTGGGGAGAGTCACTAAAACCAAGCTTTAACAGTTAGAAAGAGAGGATGGAGGAAGTTCAGAGGTAGATTTTGAAGATAAAGCTGGGTGTTGTCCGTGTAAGTGAAAATGGATACCATGTTTCCTAAAAATGGTCCCAAGTGGCAAAAAAAAGATAAATTATAAAGGACCCAGAACTGATCCCTGTTGGAAACCTGTAGTAATATGTGATGATTTAGATTTAAACTGGCCTAATTGAACAAATTGAGTATTGAGTAATTACGAGCTCATAGCAGTCAAGTTTCGAAATGGGAGGGCGTTCATGTGCAATTTTTACTTTGGAAACTTGTATTTGCGATAATTCCAAGAGCACGTGAAGGCAGCATTAAAACAAGTTTGGATATGTTGCATGCCGTCATGATGATGTCAGCCGAAATGGAAAGTTGGAGTAAGTTATTTTCATTAAAGATTATGGATATACAATTAACATACACCAATGAATTAGAAAAGTAAATATCATATATTGTATACATATATTGTGTTTTCTTGTTGACTAAGTTTTCTGAAAGTATTAAATAAAATGTTTGCATCTCTTATGCTTGCATGTGTGTACAGTATATATCCAGGATTAGGTTTGGATCCTGGATTCCATGAATTTTTTAATTAATCATAAATAACATTTCTTTTTCCTTGCAGGAATAACATTTATATGCTTTTGAAACCTAAATGTCCTCAAACCTTGCATGGGCCTAAGTCAGTGTGTGTCTGAACCATGTCCAAATATAAGAAAAGGATAAATGAAACTTAGGGACAGCTAGACAACCATCTAAATATAATAGCCCTATGATATTGAGTAACCAACGAACTAATAAACACATGATTTGGGCAGATCTTGCTTTACCTAGTAACATGAGGGTTTGACATATGAAGAACCAATCATATTGTAGAATGCTTTACCATGCCCCTATCCTATATACTCTGTTGTATTCTTCTTGCTGGTGGGATTCTCTGTGATTGATACGAGGTCCTCCAGCCGTGAATAAAGCATATTCTAAGGCATAGTCTGGAGTCTATCTGGTTATTGCTGCGCAGCAAGTTAGGGGTCAAGACGTTGACCGAAATATTATTGAGTGTTGATTAGGAGGCGCTCCGAAAGATCAGGAATATTATTGAGTGTCGATTAGGAGACGCCCCAGGTAAACTTAAGTCAGGTGCGTAGGGGAAAATCTACCACAATCCATATACTCCACTAGGATGGTTTTGACCCATATACTCACTAAAATTATAATAATAAATTGTTTTAGGAGGACAAGGAAGCTCAGACACATCAAGTTTGTTCCAAGACACTTTAGCTATACGTCAGCTACAGAAGCAGCTTACAGAAGATCTGTGACAGTAGCCACATTCAAATCTGATAACCCTAATCCTAACTTCATTGTTGGATACATATCAGACCATAGAATATATCCAAACACGGTATTCAACTCTTTACTGGAATGTTTAAATGCACTGCACATTGTCCTTTTTTCCACAGTTTTTCAAATTTACTGTAACGGTCATTTCTGTCTTTTATCACATAAGAATATCATTAACTCAAAAGAAGAACCTCATACACATTTCATGAGGTAGCCTCAAATTTCTCACACTTGATAGTATCGTCTTCATCTGCATTTAAAACTTGTCAAACATAAAATAAAACATGCCACGGCATGACTTCCAGTAGCTCTTCTCTCAAAGGCCCTCACACTTTCTTCCTCCAAGCTTTTCAAGTCTCACACTTTTCCTTTATGCCCTTCCTGCAGCAGCTAATGGTTTACAGCGAGAAGACAAGTGCTTGAATTAGCATGACAAGAACCCGAGTCAATGTGCAATCCTTGAGCCAAATAACACGCCAATCCACATAGGTGTGATAAAGAGGGCTCCAGAGATGCATTAGCATTGGAATTAAAAGGGGGAAAAGCTCCCCATGTGTGGTTTCATCTTACTTTTTAAAGAAAAAAGGTTGTGACAGCTTTTTTGAAGATGTTATGCACTAAAGTCAGTGGATGCTGTGGTCTGGGTTTTCAACAGAAAGAGCTGATCTAAGCGCTGATAAGAGTTACTGCTTTACAAAAAGTACTAGTGGTTCCACTCTCTAAAAAATCCTTGGTTATTTTTTCTATCCAAGTCCTGGGTTGAGCCTTTTGGATCATTTTTTGGGTTTTTTTTTCCAGTGTTTGGGTATTTTTGGGGATTGGGGATTTTGTGTTACCCAGATCCTGGGTCAGATGTAACAACCCAGTGTTTGGGTAGTTTTTGTGTTACCCAGCTCCTGGGTCAGATGTAACAACCCAGTGTTTGGGTAGTTTTTGTGTTACCCAGATCCTGGGTCAGATGTAACAACCCAGTGTTTGAGTAGTTTTTGTGTTACCCAGCTCCTGGGTCAGACGTAACAACCCTGTGTTTGAGTAGTTTTTGTGTTACCCAGCTCCTGGGTCAGATGTAACAACCCAGTGTTTGAGTAGTTTTTGTGTTACCCAGCTCCTGGGTCAGATGTAACAACCCAGTGTTTGAGCTGTTCATTGTGGGCTTTTCTCGACCTCTTCAGGAGAGAGCAGTGCAGCTCCATCAAATTGGTGCATGTCTTCGGTAAAATACAGGTTTGTGTGCATTTTTTTATCTAAAAATTTGTTATTGTTCTGTATATTGTTTAATTTTATGCAAAACAACATACAGGGTCGCAATGTGATGCACCAAAAGGAGTGTCGCGTCGGTATTTTCGCATGATGGAAACGCCTGATGCTTTGTTTAAAATTTTATGATTTTATTCAAAAAGATACAGAATATAAATACTTAGGATGTTAAAATATGTTCTCAGAATTGTACACTGATTACTTATGGACAGGTTATGGAGTCAGTCACACCTTCGAGTGAAACACAGGGTGGCGGTCTGAAGTTAGCAGTTCCCCCGCCGAAAGCGAGCCATCTCCGGCATGAGATCCAGCGCCATTATGGTGGAAACAGGACAACAGAGACTGATCGATTACACTTGATTACTTCTAAATGTTTAATTTTTACTTCTAATATTTGTAAAATATTAAAATAAAATATGCTATACTATTAAATATGATTGAAAATAAAGAAATTATCATGCAAACCAGTGGTTTAAAAGTTTAGAGCATTTTAGTTAATCCATAAACAATTTATGTATGAAGGAAAAAAAAAGAAAAAAAAAGCTAGTATTATAGTAAAAATTAATCAACACATTATGCTGGGTTAAATAAACAACCCATTTTGCAGGGTAAAATTAACCCAACATATGTTCTGTTCTATATTTACCCAGTCCTTGGGTTGTTGGGTTGAGCCTTTTGGGTCATTTTTTGGGGTTATTTTCCCAGTGTTTGGGTAGTTTTTGTGTTACCCAGATCCTGGATCAGAAATAACCTGTCAGACATAAATTGGGTTGTTTTTAACCCAGTGTTTTTTAGAGTGCATAGTACGGTGATGATATCAGATAGTGATCTGATACGATTATTTACTGTACAATGCTATTTACTCCAAGGCACTTAGAATAGACTTTTCCATATTTTTCCCACCAATCATGAACACAGAGAATGATTTTTGTAGAGATATATTCCATAATTCCCATGGCTTTTTCTAGCCCTGGACAATGGATATCACCATTTTAAAAATGTCCCTGATATTAAGTTGTCCAAGGGAACCCTGTAAGTAGACTACTTCAAAGAATACAATGGTAGGTAACATGTCCAAAACAGCTATGATTAGATAAGGCAAGGAAGCAATGGATATCAATATTGGACTTTTTCTTAAAAACACTATTCAACATTATTCATTCTGTCAAAAGGGAAAAGTCCATTTAAAGATTTTCCTAAACCCAGTGTTAGCTAATTATTACAGAGCATAACTTCAAGAGGAACAAATGTGTAACATTAAACAACCTAAAAACAACGACCTATAACTGGCCAAAGAAGACGGAAAAATTATTATATTATTTTTCGTCCTAGATTGGCTTTTTTGACCGGCATGGTGAATTGGCCTATAGCGGAGGGGTGCTTGTGGAGGAGGTGCTTTGAGAGGAGGAGACTGCTCCTCCAGTCGCATTGACCACCTCACATCTGCTGCGAGCGGCCGAAGACTGAACGCCTCGTACCAACTTCTTGGATTTGCCGAGATTTTTCCTCATCTCGAACGCGCATACCGCGGGTTTCGCTATTATTTTGACGAACTGCTCCGCGATTTTCCTGCATTCGCCATTGGATAAACAGCACGATGTTCGCTCGTTGAGTTGGCATATGATTGCATTCAAGCATCGCTTTTAATTCGCAGGATATTTATGTTTTAAAAGATACAAAGGACGCGGTGGATTCACTGACAGAAATCAGAATTCGGTCGTTGGATGCGGACTTCGGTGCGATTTAAACCGAACATTTATTTTCGCACTGCTCGTGAACGAAGTGGCCTGTCGGATTTGTTTTATTAGGTAGATTTTTAAAAAGCCATCCCATTTCAGAGGGGAAAATTAGGACAAGTCGACCTACACCCCTCACAAAGGGGTTCCACGCAGCCGAGCGCACGGCATGTTGTTGCTCCATATGTTTTTGGGAAAACTGGCACATGTTTGCGTGTGAATAAAGAAGTCTTTTGGGAGATTTTATTTGGTTTTAAAGATATGGACATTGTTTTGCCATTCTAGAAGCATAGAAAGTTAAGTGATTTTTTGTTAAAACTCACTTGTCCACGTTACCAGACTATCGCTTTATATCTTGATCAACTGAGTTTGGATTTCTATAACAAACTTCATTGATTTTCTCCATATAATCCAACTGTTTTTTAGTCTTATAAGTTTTTTCTCTCATGACTTGGTGGCTTTTCCCTGTACTGTGACGACTCCCACCGTGCAATTGGTTATTCCTGATGGGTACAACATCCAGCTGACGATTCTTGAACCTTTACACTGTTTGCCCATCTTTGTAAACATTCACCAGTAAAACACTCGTGATTCCACGATGGAGCTCTTTTCCAGGAATGTGGCCGCGCTCTGGATTATCCTGCTGGAGTTCCTGCTCAAATCAGTGGCGGAGGAAGGTAACTCAATCATTTTATTCAACGCAACTACCTGCTGGCTTCTTAAAGATAAAGACGGGTTGCTCCATATAAAAGTGTTATAACATTGGACCCGTGATCTAGCCCTATATAAAGCGAGAGCAATTTTAATTTATGCACTATGCATGCAATATTTTGTCTGGCCATTAAGACCTGATGTTTTACAAGCTCAGTGGCCCCAATGGCTAGTAGGTTACATATAGCCTACTAAAGATTGAATTTATTACGCATAAATGGTCTGGTTCATTACTTTGTTGGTGGCACCGTGAGATGGAGAGTTATTCCTTTTGTAAAAACGCATCTGTTTATTGCATTTGGTGTGTTTGTTTAGCTTTATTGGTGCAGGGAACAATTGAAGACACTGGATTTGTTATTGTTTTTCCTAAATGAATCCGTTTTTACAAAGGAACTCCTCTAAACGGGATGGTTCCGACTACTTGAAAAGTAATAATAATCTCCAAGAAAGAGCGAATATATAGTGACAACGAAGAAATGCACTTATAATGGTCGCTACGCCCCTGTTTTCACATCTTACCGTTTAAAGTGCTCTTTAATAATCAATATAATTACTATGCTCCTGTAATCACTATAGACTATGCACTTAATAACATTGATTTCATTCTTAAGCCATTCCTTTGTCTTCTTTTCTCTCTGAAAATTGCCGTTGGGGTGGATCAAACAGAGGCACAATAAGTGCAGCTCAAATAACACGCAAATGTTAAATTACAAAGAGGATGGGCGATATATCGGTCGATAGAAATTTGAGTCCTGTATTGTCAGGGGACATTCCATCCAGTAACCTCAATAAGTAGTCATTTTGATCAATAGAATGATGAATAGCTGGTTATGGAGGTTTTAGCCTGCAATGGGAAAGATCGAGAGGTGTAATGTGGTGGATTTGAGGAGATGTGGTAAAGGTGACTGCATACCTGTTTTAGCGTAAGTCTTATCAGTTTGTCTCAGGCTGCTTAATCGATAGCGGACGAACGATTCGGATTAGTTCCGCATTACATGGCGCTGTGCACACACCTGCTCCCCGCTTGCCGAAATCAATTAACCGACCTGTGTGACAGACACGCGCAGGTGATGCTCTTTCAACAGCAACGCTGGGTCCAATTAATGAGTTATTGACGCATTTCTGTCGGGGTAATTAGCTGATGAGTGTCAGAAATACCGCTCTCAAGTGAGAAGGTGATAAAGCGTTTAAATCCGGAACGGAGACGCTGTCTGGATCATTAGAAGAGATGTTTATGATATTTGAATAACCTTAATGTACTGTCCACGAAGCAATATTTTGGATTGCTTAATTAAAATGCAGGCTAGCTATATTTTTATGTAGGGTGGAAAAATTTTCCCTTCCTTTTATGTGTGGTAGCGCCTGCATCAGGCCTTTTTCGCGGTAAAAACACCCTTTTTTCACGGACTGTAATGACGCGTTTTAACGGTCATCAGCATCGTAAATCTTGCAAAGTTTTTTTATATTTTCATTTTTTTTTTTAAATGTTTGTACATTTATAACACTAAACTTGGAAGTGTTATATTTTCATCAAATTACAAAAAAAAAAAGTTAATGCTGCTGTTTGTAATACAGCGGCTGTGGAGTGACGGTAAAGTTGACATCTTTCTCTCTTCTGACTGCCGTTATCAACCACTATTTTTTCCGCTTTTTGAAAGTTATGAAAACATTGTTGAGATTTTCTTTTGCTATTTGAGAAAATGGGGACACAAATATATTTAATGTATTCTTTAGTTCGCCGCCATAGAATTTTACTCAACTATGACGACAATTCCGCTTCGAGAAACCTGGACATGTGAAAAGGGAATAGAGTACCTCATTTTAGGACTTCCGGTTCCATCGCCTGAAATAAGGTCTGTGGTTAACAAAGCCTCTAAATATTTCCACGTTTTGATCTATGACATAAAACACACGAGTTATAACCCGCTTGTGATATTTTTTTTAAACCTTTATTGTGTCTTAAAAACGGCGGTTGCTAACAAGTTGCTAAAAGGGACTACTTCCTTTGGTGGGGACTTTAGGACATTTGGAAAGCATTTCTCATGAAAAAGTGGATAAGTATTCATACACAGCGCAGATCATAATCAGCGATTCAAATAAAGTTGTTTTTAAAACACCGTTTGAGGAAGCTTGGTGGTGGTGACGTCGATCCGCGACCATGGTGTGCTGTAGCCCGTTTATAGCCTACTGTTAGCTTTTTATATATGACGACCTTATTTAGGCTTCAAAATGTATAAATGTTAACTTGAAAAGATTATCTTGAGAGACAAAACGTGTAAGTGTCATAACCCTTTGTTAAACACAGAGCTTATTTTTTGCGATTTTTCCAAAAGTCTATGGGAAAAATGCATAGCCTTTCGATCGAGGGAACGCGTGCGCCGCTAACTTGCGGGTTGGCCTACAAAAACACGTAATCTCTTAGGTACTCTATAGGCATGTTTCTCTTGGTATCTACTTAGAATTGTGACAGTAAAAGGAAACTACATTTATTTTCTTTACTTTGTTGTTTGTTTATAGTTCTCACAATAGTTTTTTTTTTTCCCCCCATTGCTTTTCTGGTAAATTCTCTTATTATTATTCTCTTATTTGTTATTGGAAATGTTAAATACTTCCTAAGTTTTGAAGACAAGCAAGTTTTTTGTTTTTACTCTCATTTGGCAAGTTTTCATTTTGGCCCTTGTTTCATACCAGAATTTTGCTAAAATTGATATCTCTGACTCCAACTAACTGTACCCAGTAATTCGCTGAGGTTGGGTAGGGGTTGCTTTGGCAGTTGTAAAGACTAATATGTTGAAGTCAGTAACAGAAGCAGCAGTGGGGAGATTGGATTTGATTCCGTAGTAACTCAAACCCCTGCGTGAGATTAAACTAATGCCAGATCTGTGAGGATCACTGCACTGATCTCTAATTCCCTTTGTGAGGAAATATCAGCTAAAAAAGAGAGAGGTAACAATGGCTTTCATGTGAGGTCAGAGCTCAGGAACTCTTCTGTCTTCCGTCTTCTGTTACCCTGGGGCAAAAGAGAGCTTATCCGTTTCACCTTCTGTCACTTATTCACTTATTTCTCACTGTCTCACTCATCTCATCGGTGTCTCTCTCCGTGTTATACGCACATGCGTTCAGTCTCATGGATTTGCTATGTTTGGAATGGAATTCCAGCATTCTTTGTAGTGTATATGGTCTTCTGTTTTTTAAATGGCATGTGAAGCAGTATACAATGAAATGATCAAGCAGTATGTGCTACACTCTTTATCACATGCATGGCCACACTACAAGCAACAGTTGG
This sequence comes from Anabarilius grahami, assembly GCA_003731715.1. Lineage (NCBI taxonomy): Eukaryota > Metazoa > Chordata > Actinopteri > Cypriniformes > Xenocyprididae > Anabarilius > Anabarilius grahami. The sequence continues at coordinate 4,095,506 of RJVU01046259.1, read as the reverse complement.
TTTCCTTTTTTAATCCAATGTCGGCAGTCCAATCATGTGATTTAGCTTCAGTTTTAGTAGCAGGTTGTAATAAATGCATACAAGAAACTTGCTTACTGTTCACAGTACTCATATTTCAGTAATAATAAGAATAGTTGCCATGTGCCCTTCTCAACATGGATGTTAAGTGGCATTTTATGTGGGTGTTTCAAATGTGAGAATGAGAATTTAACACGGCCAGACAGATACGGTCAAACACATGGTCAAAACATTTTAGAAAGAAGATTTTTCTAAGTAGTAAATAAAACTTTGAAAAGACAATTATGACTTTTTTCTCACAATTCTGACTCTTTTTCCCTCAGAATTGCAAGTTAATGTCAGAATTGCAGGATATAAACTTTTGACTTTTTTTCTCACAGTTGTGAGTTATAAAGTCCATTTCTGTGGGGAAAAATACTTTTTTTTTTTTTCTCAGAATTGCGATTATATATCTTACAGTTTTGACTTTATAACTTGCAATTGCAAGAAAAGTCTATTGTGTATGGAAGAGGATTAGGGCCAAGCAATAATAAAAAAAATAAAACCATCTCGAGATTAAAGTTGTTAAATTTCGAGAAAGTCGAGATAAAATGTTGAGAATAAACTCATTAAAATACGAGAAAAAACCCGTTAAATTTAGAGAAAAAAGTCGAGATAAAATGTTGAGAATAAAGTCGTTAAATCACGAGAATAAAGTCGTTAAATCACGAGAATAAAGTCGTTAAATCACGAGAATAAAGTCGTTAAATCACGAGAATTCGTTTTATCAACATTTTATCAACTTTTTTCTCGAAATTTAACGACATTTTTCTCGTTATTTAATGATTTTATTCTCGTAATGTAATGACTTTATTCTCAACATTTTATCTCGACTTTTTTCTCGAAATTTAACGAGTTTGTTCTCGTAATTTAATGACTTTATTCTCGTAATTTAATGACTTTATTCTCAACATTTTATCTCGACTTTTTTCTCGAAATTTAACGAGTTTGTTCTCGTAATTTAACAACTTTTTTCTCGTAATTTAACGAGTTTATTCTCAACATTTTATCTCGACTTTTTTCTCGTAATTTAACGAGTTTAATCTCGAGATGGTTTTATTTTTTATTATTGCTTGGCCCTAATCCTCTTCCGTAATTGTGAGAGAAAATGTTGCAATTACTTTTTTTTTTTTTTTATTTAATTTAATGGCTTTTTTCTCACAATTGTGAGATTGTATCTCACAATTCTGACTTTATAACATGCAATTCTGAGAAAAAAAAGTCAAAATTGTGAGTTTAGGCTAAATTTCGCAATTCTGACTTTATAACACTCAATTGCGAGAAAAAAAGCCAGAATTGTGAGATAAAATGTCGCAATTACCTTTTTTATTTTTTATTCAGTGGCGGAAACAAGCTTCCATAAATCTATGACGACACAGGGTGCTTTTTTTATTCTTTTCTCTTCTTTTTGCGCTTCACTCATTCCTTTTTGCCATAGTGAAGTTTCCTCTACTCCTCTCCCACTGCAGAAATGCACATCCCTCCTCAGAAATCCCATTAAATGGAACTGATTTTTATAAGACAGGGATTTGCATTTAAAGCAGTGCTCTCCTCTCTCCCCCGCTCCTCTCTCTCTCTTTGGCTGTTAATCCTGTGATTAGCCGCTTGAAGATTTAAACTGCAGCTCTGCGTCTCATCTCTAATCATCAATCCCGCACCTTTACTCTCTACAGAGTTTCTACAGTATGTTTGTCTCAAACCCAGAGAGCTTCCTGAGTGTGTATGCATGGCGGATCTCATGTGGAAGGAATCCTTTTTCAACTTTCATTCTTTCATGTGTGTTTTTTTGTGTTTGAGTGTGTGGTCTGCATTGCCTCGGTTGCTGATCCAAACACTGTGCAGATTGATGGGATGATAACAGCGCTCAAGCAGCTCTTGTTGGGATTGGACTCCCTCTCTCGCTTTCATGTCTCTTCAGCCAGTGCATCAGTGTCAATACGGCCCTGATGGATGAGGAGCTGACAGCATGAGAGTCTCTCGTTTTATCTTTTTTCTCTCTGTCTCCATCATTCCCTCCTACACTCCTCTAAAAGCGGTTGAGAATCACCATTTAGCATGAGAGGAGACCTTTGACCTTACAGAGGCAGACACAATCAGTGCCGAAGGAAGGGAACCGATCAGGTGATGGAGGAACTCTAATGATGTAGTGGCTCATTTCTGTAAGTGGACAGGCATTTGTGTGGTGACACATTTCATAATAGAATTGCAAAGAAAGGTTCGGAAGGATCATGGTCATGTAATTCAACCAATTACAACTTGCCTCACTCTTCCAACAATTGTCCAGGATTTCGAACCATCCTATAGAGCCGATTAGAGACACTTTACAGCCCTGATTGGGTTCTTGGCAACTCTTGCACTCTGCAAAAAAAAAAAATTTTCAAGCTTGTTTATAGTAAAAATGATTAAATATCCTTGAAGCAAGTTAACTTTAGCTGAGGAGCAAAATTGTGTTGTCTTGTTGTATGGATGTATAGGTATTTGTAGTGGAAAATGTTATTTGTTACAGGTAGGGGTGCTGCCGCTGATTATTTCTGCCTCTAGACTTATCAGGTCTGTTTCAGCTAGTTGTGTAAACCAAATCAACTTGTGCCAGACTTAAAAGGTTTGTTTGCTCAAAAAGTTTCAGTATATTCTGCAATCATTTACTCTCCTTGATGTCGTTCCAAACCTAGAAGAAATTAGTTCGTCTTCAAAACACAAATGAAGACTTTTGAATGAAACCTGAGAGATTTCTGTCCCTCCAATTAAAAAGTCCATTCCACCAAAACTTTGACGTTTCAAAAAGTTCATAAAGCGATTGTAAAAGAAATCCATATTTATTAAGCAGTTTATTCCATTGATAAAGCCACATACATAGTGCTCATTAAATAGGGTTCATATACGAAAATTTTGATATGCTCCTTGTGTGTTGATCAGTATTTATATGTGAATTAAAGCCTAAATTAAATCTGTTCATTATATGAAGCAATCACATCGAATCAACTGCTTATTCACATGAATTACTTTTACACTTTATAAACTTATTAAAGTGTGAAAGTTTTGGGTGACTTTTAATGGATGGACAGAAACCTCAGGTTGCATTCAAATATATTAAAGGGGTCATATAATGCCCCTTTTTCAAGATGTAAAATAAGTCTCTGGTGTCCCCAGAGCGTTTATGTGAAGTTTTTTTATCATCATTTTTATAGCATGTTAAAGCTGCAGTCCGCAACTTTTTTGGGTTAAAAATGATCCAAAATCAATTTTTGAGCAAGTACATAACCAGCCAGTGTTCAAAACCATCTCATTATCTTAGCTCGATTCACAACGGTACGCTTGTAATAATGTTTTATAATAAGAGCGACATGGCGGATTTCCGCGGGAAATTTGAGCATGCAGCAGTTCGTCTGTGCGTCATTACGTCACGTCCGTAAACAGAAAGAAGGAGTTCAGGCAAGTCGGTTGGGTGAGGATGCTGCCGGTAGCGGCACATTTATAGCCTGTTCTCACAGCAGCTGAAATAATTAAACTTATCATTTTGATGGCGGATTGTAATCCAGAAAGATCCAAATGACAATCATCAGTGACAACTGGAGGTGAACCCGTAGTCAAAAAGCAAAAGACTTGGACTGTGGAGTGGATACAGAAATTGAAATCTACAGGTAACGCTGATACACACTAAATACACAGTCACGCAGTGCTGATGTTGTTAACATTTATAATTTGAGAACAATATAACAGTAATAATAATTTACACGGTTTGGCGTGATCAGAGCTAAGCGATCGTTAGATTTAATCATCATTGGCAGCGCGATTTACTGTAGGCCTAATGCTTTTTTCCTCAGTTGGTCAAAACAAAAGTGGCAGACATGTTACTTACTTGTTCAGATGATATTTTCCATTGAAAATTCTTATATTTGTCATACTTTCAAGATGTGGAATCTGTGATTCTGAAGATTCTCAAACATTAGATTCATCCTCGCTGACAAGCTGTGCCGATGCACAACGCACGTACAGATAACTGTTCCGCATATGAGTGCAATCGCATGTTTCAAACAGAGATGGCGACAAAGAGGAAAAACTGCGGACAGCAGCTTTAAATTTGTCACTTTTTGAGGGTGAGCAAAAAACGCGTTTTTGTGTGTGTCCCTTTAAATGCAAATGAGCTGCTGCGCTGATTACCTCAGACTCGCTGAAAATTTCAGAAACTGTTCAGCCTTTTATGTTCAAACTGGAGTCGGACAATGATGGAGAGACTCAAGAAGAAGCGACAACATGTAGAATGCAACAGGATGTTTCTGAGTGGTTAGTTAATGAATTTATTTAGCTGATGTAGAGTTAACTATCTTAAAGTCATTCATTAGCATATTCTGTCATGATAATCTATAAATCGCTCGTGTGGGAATTGACAGAGAACAGAGAATTCTTTAAAAGAAAATATCTCCCTCTGCATTGAACTTTGAGCGTTGTAACTTTGCAGTAATTGTTTATGCTCAAACAGCTAAAGTTAAAAAAGTGAAATCATAATCAACCACTCCTTCAATGTGTTTTGAAGATGAACTAAAGTCTTACGGGTTTGTAATGACACGTGTGAGTATTTGATGACAGAATTTTCATTTTTGGTTGAACTAACCCTTTAACACCATTAAGTCAAGTATACCATAGATTCCTTGTCGGTCCTGGAACATGATTCTTATCAGCAAGGGATTTTGAGTTCAGACAGCTGGAACTACTACCTATAAGGTTTGTGGTATTGCTAGGGTCATAATTAGGGTTTAAACTATGAATGTTTGATAGTAATGTTGTTCCTGAACCCACATGTAACCTTTGCCAGAGAGTCAGATGCTGCACCGTTTGTCTTTTTCACCCTAAGGAGTGCTGTTTTGCCAGCCTGAAATAATCCCTTCACTTTCCCATTTTCAGTCTGTCAGATACTTCATAGAAATTAACTGTTGGCTCTGGTATTAATTAATTGAGCAGCTCAGGCTCCTGAAATATACCTGCACGAATCGCTTGGCTTGTTTGACAGTACACCAAAATGAGTTTGTGTTTAGGGTGCTCATTCAAAGAAATCAGTATCACATTTAGCTTAATTGCCAAACACTTTTCTTACATCAAAGTAAAAAAGCAGTTTTAATTATGAAAATCCTATATGTACAGGCTATACAATCTGCAGATTTACTGTAAGACATACTTACCTTGCTACTCCAGTATTCTGTTTAGTATCCATTAAACACTGGCCATTTGCAAGAGCTCTAAAGAATTCTTGACATCTTTCAGCCGGTTGCCTGTGGGATGAACAAATTACTTGTTGACCAATTTTCTCCAAGAATTGTATCACGTACATCAACAAATCTGCAAACCAGTCACGCTTTGGAGGAAGTTTCATATGGAGATAAACAATGTGTTTCCAAGTAAAGAATATGAACCTTTCCACTAATCTTGTCTTATGTCACATTATACTTTTCAAACAACATAGGCTTTCTTGTCTGAACCATGTGTTAGTTCTCCCATTAGGGCCCAGTGTGAAATCTCTGTTATACCCCCCAAAAATGAGCCTGATTCTGTGCTGCTCCCGAGCTCGCACTCCCCCACTCGCCCCCCGTTGGTGACCGCACATTCAAAGCCATTCGTCTTCTCTGCAGTTCACAGCACGTGCCTCCTGCTTCTGTGGTCTCCTTCCCTTTTTTCTCCATCCTGCATACCTGCATCCTTACTGGTTGCGTTTTGTGATTGGTGTATGATAAGAATGCTAATTAAGGCAAGATCCCAACAGGCAAAGCCATTGTTTTTTCATGCACTGGTCAGTTTTGTGCCAATTTGGGCTATTTTGCTTCCATAACTTGTCTTCTTTTAGACTAGTGGAAAGAAAACATTCAAAATGCACATTTATTTGTTTATTTTACTACACTTTATTCATTTGCATTTTTTCATACTGAGTTTTTTTTCTCCTGCACTGAGCCAGAAATCTCCACTTCAGCAGCGCTTTACAATTCATACCAAACTTTACAGTTTTATTCCTATCTATATTCTGAAGGTTTTTACAGAGGGGGTTTTCATATAACACTCACCTGATTCATATAGCACTTTATTCCTAAAATTATGGTGTTTTTTTCTGGCTGTTGACAGTATTTTCTGATTTGTGGAGTGATAATAAGAGATAATAGACCTTTAACTCTAATGTATCAACAACCTGGCTTTACCCAATGTTCATATGTCTGTTCTGAAAGTATATGCAAATTAGTGCATATTTAATTTTTTCCCCGCCAGCGTTTTTTAAAATAGTTTTCAGCCACTGCCAGCATTTTTGACAATTTTCACAATATTCAGAATATTTTGTTGTATGAACATCTGAGCATGCATTATATCAAAAGAAAGAACAGAGTATCTGCTTTTAAACAAACAAAACCTTTTTTTCCTACCTTCATGCATTTTTNTTTTTTTTTTTTTTTTTTTAAGAAACATTTGAATGGGAGTTTAATTAAAAAAAGCAACATTTTGAACAAAAAGCTAAGCAAATCAAGTTGTTGTTTTTTGTCAAAGACTACAACGTGCATAAGCAATGCTTTTTATTGCTTGTTTCTGCTTCTTTTTCATCTGTGTTTTGATCTGGACATTCTGTACTCATTCAGAAGATGTGTAATAGTGCCCCCTACCGTATAACAGTGAAAACACGGAAGACTGGAATATTCTGTCAATGGTGGAAAGTAAGTCATCCAGGTACTTTGCGCCTACTGTTTTTCGAATACTATGAATTCGGACATACTACTCTGTTCGCATACTGTTTTTCGTGTACTATATAGTAGAGAGGAATTCGATTTCGGACGCTGCGATTGTCTCATAAATTATGGAAAATTCCGTTAATGGCAGGGAAAGAGTTAATTAGAAATGCATAATTTGCATATTTAAACATTTCAGAAAACTTGTAAAACAAAAAATGTCTTAATGTGATTAATCAATTGCGGAAAGTATGGTGTTTTCTATTATTTTATTATTTTTTTTAACCCTATTCACATGTTTTGTCTTGCCTTAAAGCCTTAACCGTCCCTAAACGTAATGTAAAAATCAGATTGGTTTATATGAATGTTGTACACATCCTATTTTGGTAAATCACATTAAACACTATGAACACGGGCCCTTGTGAATTAATAACACTGATTAATGCATTCACAGATAAACCGCAGGCATAATTTTATCATGAAGACCCTTTGTTTAGACAGATAATGAAAAACAGAGATGAGACACATTATTAAAAGATCTGCGCTAAGGTCTCTAGGTGCTTTTAAAACAGGTCAGGTGTGTGTGGAGCAGATGACAAAAACATGGAGGCTCGTGTTTCCATACACAGGTTTCCATGTGGTAGCTTACACTGTCTACCACAGTGTAAGCTGTGGTGGACATGCTTGTTGAGAGAACACTAAAATTCAAAACAACATGATTCATTCAGATTTTTAGGTTCTCAACTACTGTCTTAAAAATAGTCCTAAGTGACACTACTTTTTTGTCATTTTAATTTGTTCAAATATTAAAAGCAAATATAAAAAGAGAAATTCATCAAGGCATCTACAGATTTCTTGTTCAGGAAATTTTCAATTAGTAACAATTGATGTATTATTTTGGTAGCCATCGGTCTAATAGTGGTTTTTATGTAGTTTACTCATTTATTATTTTTTGTGACCCCAAAGGTCCCAAAAACAGGCAAATATGTAGTTGCTTTTTTATAGTTCAGAAAAGCTACCACTTGGACTTTTATACTCATTTATTTAGCTGAATGAGGGCATGTCAGAATTGTTTTTATATGCAGTTAATTATGAATTCTACGGAGTAACTCACCAAAGTATATCCCATTTTCAATTCATTAAAAACATTGTTTTTAAAAATTAGGATGTCCCCAAAGGGGGAGGTTTTGTCATATTTAGATCACTTCTGGGAACAAATTTGTCCCCAAAGAACAGCTAAATAAACACACATGACTTGAAGAGGTCAGTATGAAGTCATAATGTATAATGTATTTTTATGAGTGTGAGATTATAGATTTGTTCTGTGTAAGCACATGTGTTGTCATCATGCTCTCACTCTCTGATCTTCAGTGAAAGCTGGGTAAGAAATTGAAGGATCAGGAAAGAAAGGAGATGGAGGAAACAAAAGATTGAAAGAGGAGAGTCATGCAGAGAGTGTATTATGTATCAGATATCTGCTGGGGTTATGCCGGGCCAGTGTGTGTGTGTGTGTGTGTGTGTGTGTGTGTGTGTGTGTGCAACAGACAGGAACAGTCTGCTTTCTCTATTCACACACCGATCAAACCAGCATGGCTTCTGGCTTCCACTGACACTTACTCAATGAGAGTGTGTGTGTGTGTGTGTGTGTGTGTGTGTGTGTTGGAGTGGATATGATTAAGGGTCAGTTTTTGTGTGTGTGTGTGTGTGTGTTCATGATGTACCGTGTGAGCAGCCATATGGGGATGTAATGATAATAAAAGCTGTGATGGTAGCTGATGGCCTGCACATCAATAGAGTTCAACAGATTGCAAAGGAAGTCCTTGGCTATGCTGGGAATGAAATATTAGCTTACAGAATACTGTGCAGAATATACTCTATACTGTCTGGTACATTTTTGAATAGTTTTCACTATTTTATCGTTTATCAGCTTATTAATTTATAAATCAAGAAATAGGTGTAAGTGGTCAATGTTGCTTCTGGTTTTTTGCGTCACACAGGAAATGGAAGGTCATAGTGAATATATACACGTTTAGGTAAATGTAGATGGTTACACAGATACTTTTTGCCAACATTGCTGTGCACACACAGTAAATATATGCTACAATAATAGTATGAGTAGTTAGTATGATGATATATTTTTGGACATGGGTGCAGTTTTGAATAAGAAAAACATTTAAGGTCCAAAACATACTTTATTTTGGTTTGTACACTAAAAAATGCTGGGTTAAAAACAACCCAAGTTGGGTTGAAAATGGACAAACCCAGCAATTGGGTTGTTTTAACCCAGTGGTTGGGTTAAATGTTTGCCCAACCTGCTGGGCAGTTTTATTTAACTCAACTATTGTTCAAAAATTAAAATGAACCCAAAATATGTTGGAAATTACAAATCAGACACATAATTATTAAAGGCAACAATAATAATCAAAAGGTGAACATTTATTAATAAGCAATTTAATAAATGTTTATTAAGTATTATTTATTATACTTTTTAATAAATGTTCATTTCCAACATACTTTGGGTTCATTTTAAGCAAGCAGTACAGTCATTTTTAAACAATAGTTGAATTAAATAAAACTACCCAGCAGGTTGGGCAAACATTTAACCCAAATACTGGGTTAAAACAACCCAATTGCTGGGTTTGTCCATTTTCAACCCAGTTTGGGTTGTTTTTGACCCAGCATTTTTTAGAGTGTAGCTACTCAAGCTTGATTTTCAAGCATCTTCCTTCTGAATGAAATTCAGTGCAAGTACACACAACATTCTTTGTGTTGCCACAAGAGATTCTTCTTCAACAGCTTTCAGTTTTCTCTTTCAGATCATACACTAGCATTACAAACACGTATATAGTGCTGCAGGAATGATGTATTTTTGTAAGACAAAACTCGAATTAGAATTTTAGCAGTTCCGGTTCCATCGTCCTGAAGTCAATGGGTTTTTAAAATGGGTTTTTGGTTAAATGCCTGAAATAAAGTCTGAACACCGCTGAGATAAATGTGCTTGTTGTGTATGCGTAGCCTAAATATGATGGTATTTTGGCCAGCTGGGAACACGTGAAGAGCTTATAAAATGTGTAAAGGAGTCAAAACAGTGGCGTCACACACACACAAACAATCTGCTGCGTGGAGACGCGTGTTTGATGCCTGTGATGTGCAAACTCGCCACTATGACGAGAAAAACCGATATGCGTGAGGTTTCTGTCCTTTTTAGGTTCTCATCTTCCTGTTTTTGGTTCGTTTACATGTCTTTGGTCCGTGTTGTGTTCATATGTCATTCGAACCGCACAAGACCCATCTTTTCAGCGGTCTCAGTCCGCTTGTTTGGTGCGCACCAAGGTTCAGATGGCAGCGTTCACACATGCTCAAATGAACCGCACTAGCAGAGCAATCGCACTAGGCTTCGTTTTAATTGAAACAAACATGACAAGTGTGAACGCACCCTTACTCACCCCCATGTTGTTCCAAACCTGTTTGAGAATGTTGGTAACTAGACAGTTGACGGTAGCCATTGAGTATTTTTTTCTCCATACTATGGAAGTCAGTGGCTACCGTCAACTGTCTAGTTACCAACATTCTTCAAAGTATCTTCTTCTGTGTTCAGCAGAAGAAAGAAACTCATACAGGTTTGGAACAACATGTTGGGTGAGTAAATGATGACAGAATGTTCATTTTTGGGTGAACTGTTCCATTTATGGTGGTGATGTTGAAGTCATGTGACTGTGGTGTAGTTCGCTCATAGACTACATTTAGCTTTTGTCTTCTGGCGATTGTATTTAGGCTTCAAAATTCATAAAGTTGTGTTTATTTGTGAAGATTATCATGATGAACAAAACGTATAAGAATCCTAAACTTTTGTTGGTCACGGATTTTAATCTAAAATCCAAAGGAAAAATCCTGTTGGGTTTTTCTCGAGGGAACCAGAGTGATGCCAACTTCCGGGCCGGCCTAAAAAGTAAACGTCATCACTGCAGCGCTGTATTGTCCTTTAAGTACTGAAGTTTGCCACTGCCAGAGTAACGCAATAACTCGAGTTAAATATGAACAACGAGGACATACACTTTCAATGCACTTGGCAAACATTTGCATATACACAATCACATAGAGTATGTTTCAGGCTTCACTATTTTTTTTGTGTGTGTGTCAAATGCAAACAATTTCTCTCTCTCTCCCCCCTCCTCTCTTTGTAATTTTCTCCCAACAGCAATACAAGTGCAAACACTGTCTTGTGTGTATTTGCTCATGGGCTGACTGCTAGGAAATGAATCCACATTCAAAGATGCGTCAGCCCAAATGAAGTATGTAAACAAGTTGAGACGAGAGAAGTATTGTTCATTTGTTTAGCGTGGACTTAAGAGCGGTCCTCTTTTCTTTCACATGTCCCTGTCCAACAATGCTGTAGTAACAGAAGCAAATCATTTCTCATGGTGGTCTCAGAGACAAAGCCTTGTTTTCATAAGATAGCTTGAGAGTTGGATTTTGTCTGTGCAAGTTGCAGATGTTTCATCGCTTTCAGTGAGTTAGGCAGGTCGGCTTATCTGCTTATGTAGTGAAAGATTGTATATTTTGGTGCTTTTTTTTTTTTCAAATGCTCATAGGTGAATAGCTCAGTAGCCAATTAAAATATTAAAGATATTGGTTCTCTTTCTTAGGGGTGTAGAAGCTAATAATCAGATGGTCAACTTTTTGTTTAATACCTGGATAGTTGATGATTACTGAAGTTGACTTGTGAGATTATCTATTAATTATATTGACTATTAGTCTTAGATGAATCTGTAGACGTATGTTGTTTATGCTAAAACTGTATTTTAATGTTACTCAGTATTACAATTAAAGTTAATATTTTTCAAATGTACTAAATTGCAAGAAATGATAGAAAAGACATGACATTTAAAGTATATTTTAGTTTACCATAAATGCTTGTCAGTACATTCAGCAGGACACTTGAACCATATTTCAAAGACAATAGAAGAAATTATTTTTGACCTACAAAAAACACTAGTCCAGATAATTGCATTTAATATAAATGTAAACTATAATACATTTTCAATTTAATTGCATTTAACAATTAAGTATATTATTTACGTATTAAGTATTCTTTTAGTATGCTAAAATGTACTTCTTTTTCAAAAAGGTATTTCTGTTATCTGACATATGTCTGAGTGTACAAAACTGTACACTCAAATGACTTGATTTTATTAATCATTGAAATGTGAGAAATGGATGTTACTAGGAATGCACCGATATGAACATTTTGGCTGATACCAATAACCGATAACTCTTTATATTTGAAAGCCGATAACCGATATATTGGCCGATAAATCAAAATCAATTTTTGAAAACCTGATTACAAAAACATTAAAAGCCATGTCCCAAGCACACAATTATAATGTTCTTATTATAATTTTATGTAGTCTATATGACAGACTTGCGCTGCACATGTTGCACTTAACTGTATTTTTCTTTTTGAAGTGATTTCAATCATATTTCAAACTATTCAAAACCATCATAGTGAACAGTGCGCATCTGAAGTGTCTCAGCCAAAAGAAATAATCCATTATTTATCGGCTTTAATATATCGCCCAAATTTTCTTATTGTGCCGATAACAATAACATTAAAAATTTACATATTTCGGCCGATACCGATATGGTGGCTGATATATCATGCATCCCTAGATGTTATATATGAAATAAGCCTGGTGGTTGAAAAATAAGAGGGCTTGATTATGTTAGCCGGAAAGCAAAGTAATTTGAGAGGCTGAACAAGTTATCGCACTTGATGAAAGATTACAAGGACGAACTTTTGTTTTCTTTGGAATAATGTGAACTGATGAATTGTTCACAATAAGCTGAGGAATGTTTACTGAGAAAGTAAATACCATTTTGATCTCCTGTTGAGTTTAACACGACTAATCTTTTAGACAGCAATTTTGCAAATGTGTAGTTTTGTACATCCCTGGCAGAGGCATCTGTAGTCCAGGTGTGCTTCAGTAATAAACGATTAGACACACAAACATGCTGTCACGCTACAGTACTCATATTAAATGCTCATCTCTCTTCACTATCTGTTCATCTCCATCCATCTCTTCCTAATCCCTGTTTTCCCTTTCATCTCCCCTCTGCCACTCTTTCTCCTTGGCCTCTTTTTTTTCACTCCCTTTTCATTTTACATCCCTCCCCCTCCTTTCACTTTCTCCTCTCTCTCTCTCTCTCTCTCTCTCTCTCTCTTTCAGTAATTGGCACTGTCTCTTTTTCTTAATTAAAGTGAAAGACTAATTGTAGCCCGGTGCTGGTCTTCTGTCATTTACCTTTGAGAGAAAGTGAGGATGTGTCTATAATTAAAGAGGTTTGGAGTGCAGACAGGAAACACTCAAGGCATGATATCCAGCTCAAGGTCACGTACCACAGTGGTTTTTACAATCAGAAATTCCTGTAAGAAGAAAACTGTAAATTTCTCTAGGATAGCTAGGAGATCAAGTAGAGAGCAAATGGAGACTTTTACAAGTCTTGGGATAAAAAAATCCTAGTAATCTCACAAGTAACTTCATCTCAATTATGTTTATGTGCTCAGATCTCACAAAATACCAAGGTCTGGAGACTTTGATTTTAAATTTTTGAGAAATTTCTCAAAGTCTCCCAGGATTCATGGGAGGAAAGGGTTAGTTCACCCAAAAATGAAAATTCTGTCATTAATTACTCACCCTCATGTCGTTCCACACCCGTAAGACCTTCGTTCATCTTCAGAACACAAATTAAGATATTTTTAATGAAATCTGAGAGCTTTCTGACACCTCTATAGACAGCAATTTAATTACCACTTTCAAGGCCCAGAAAGGTAGTAAAGACATTGTTAAAATAGTCCATGTGACTGCAGTGGTTCAACCTTAATGTTATGAAAAGACAAGAATATTTTTTGTGCGCAAATCAAAATCAAAATAACGTCTTTATTCAACAATTTCGTCTCTTCCCTATCATTCTCCTATGCAGTTGACTTGTTTTGTTTTTGCGCACAAAAGGTATTCTCGTCACTTCATAACATTAAAACGAAGGTCTTACGGGTGTGGAACGACATGAGGGTGAGTAATCAATGACAGAATTTTCATTTTTGGGTGAACTAACCCTTTAATGAGCTTCTTCTTTTATTTCATGTCAGCAGCTCTATACTTCTACTGTATAACAACAATTGTTTGATTGTAAAAGTTGCTACTTAAAATATTTTGAGAGCTCTATTAAAGGATTAGTTCACTTCAGAATTAAAATTTCCTGATAATTTACTCACCCCCATGTCATCCAAGATGTCTTTCTTTCTTCAGTCGAAAAGAAATTAAGGTTTTTGAGGAAAACATTCCAGGATTTTTCTCCATATAGTGGACTTCAACAGTTACCAATGGGTTGAAGGTCCAAATGTCAGTTTCAGTGCAGCTTTAAAGAGCTCTACATGATCCCAGACGAGGAATAAGGGTCTTATCTATAAACCATCGGCATTTTCTAAAAAAAAAAAAAAACCCACAAATTTTTAACCACAAATGCTCATCTTGCACTAGCTCTGCGATGCACCACGCATTACGCAATCACTTTGGAAAGGTCACGTGTAATGTACCAATCAAGTGTTTACAAAGCAAACTTGCAAAGATTAAGTCAAACACCCTTTACAAAAAAAGGTAAAACAACAATGTCGGACGAATTTAAAGTTGGAGGAGAAAATGAGAAAAAAAAATGTTTTGTCCTTTTTTTTGGCAATTTGGACCTTCATCCCATTGGTATCTGTTGAAGTCCACTATATGGAGAAAAATCCTGGAATGTTTTTCTCAAAAACCTTAATTTCTTTTCGACTGAAGAAAGAAAGACTTAAACATCTTGGATGACATGGGGGTGAGTAAATTATCAGGACATTTTCATTCAGAAGTGAACTAATACTCTCCTGAGTGGTTGAAAGCCACCTCTGAGCAATACAGTTTCCATGGGATGGTGTTTTCTAGACACACACTCATACAGGAAACAGTCATAAACTAGACAGAAAGTGAAGCAGACAAACACTCATACTTACCTGCAGAGGTGAGAAACAAATGAGACGCACATACACGCGTCTTAACATGCCAACATGCTCAGACACAAATACAGAGTCCTGTTTGCCTTTATTCATATAATCAAAGTCAGGATATATCAGATTATTCAAACACACACAATACTGTTCAAAGAATTTGTGTGTGTGTGTGTGTGTGTGTATTTGAAAGAAATTAATTCTTTTATTCAACATGAATGCATTACATTTATCAAAAGTGCTAGTAAAGACATTTATAATGTTACAAAAGATTTATATTTCAAATAAATTCTGTTCTTCTGAACTTTCTATTTGTCAAAGAATCAATGTATCACAGTTTCCACAAAAATATACTGTTTTGAACATTGATAATAATCAGAAATATTTCTTGAGCATCAAATCATCATATTAGATTTGTGAAGGATCATGTGACACTGAAGACTGGAGTAATGATGCTGAAAATTCAGCTTTGATCACTGGAATAAATTGCATTATTCAAATAGAGAACAGTGAGACCTATTTCAAAAACATGTACAAATCTTTCGTATGGTAGTGTACCAGGTTCCCTGTTACTTCCTGACCCACCGGGACATTAAATTGCTCAGAGGTTGCTCTTTCAGAGCTCAGGAGAGATTATAGAGTTTCTCAGATCTTTCTCTTAAAGTTCATTAGTAGAAATAAGAGACAATTGTTGGATTTTTTTTGCATGACATAGCTCAGATAACTTGATGACAAATGTTCATATTAAAATGTAGGGTTTTTTGACTGCAGACCTTGGCATGTTGGCAAATTTCTCTGAAACTCCATATGAGACTATTGGGGTCTTTTCCCCAAAAATTGACTTTAAATCACCATTAGCTCTCCATTTAATCTCATTGCTTTCTAGGAGACCCAATTGAGATCTAAAAGTGAATTTGCAGCAGGTTTATCGCTAAAGCACATTAAGGTGGGATTGAGTGTAAGAGCCGTGCGGTACGGTGTGTCTAAAAGGGACCACTGCATTAAACGGGTCAGAAAAACAAGCTCGGACAGAAATCGCCCACCGGGAGCTTAATCCATCAGAACAGCAGCCAGTACTGATGATATCAGGCCAAAGACTCACTGACAGATGTGCAGGTGTGTGTGTCAGGTGAATGATAATCCTGGTGCCAACTTTGGAGTCTCGCTGTGTCTAACCTATTTTTTTGAGGCGAGCCATAAGGAGAAACACACGCACACGAACACTTTTTCCTGCCCCATTATAAGTAATGATAGAGTAGACAGCAGGATATAGACCACTGTAATTACATACAGGCACACACACACACAGCGAAACAGACCATAATCTATCACATCACACACCGTAGTCCTCTGTAACCTGGTGTTCATACACACAAACTTCAAGGATGATTGTCTAGGTCATATTTCACACCAACAAGAAAAGAAAAAAGTGCCCCTATTATGCTATTTTAAAGGCTCCTAATTTAGTTTTGCAGGTCTCCTACATGCATCCAAGGTCAAAAAACACTTTATTTTTCTCATAATATACAATGAAGCATCAGCTCTTTTCTCACAGTGCCTGAAACGGTTCGATCAAGGATTCGGTCTCTCTAATCCCCGCCTCTCCGAGAGCCTGCTCTGCTCTGATTGGTCAGATGGCCCAGTTTGTTGTGATTGGTCGCATGTTAGAAACCAAACGCCCATTACCATATCTGAATTTCAGCTACAGTGTTTGAGGGCGGGGCAAAGTAGATGTTGTTCGCGGGCAGCCAATCAAAACCATAGGTGGACATTATGTAAATGTGTTACAAACCTACAAAAAGCATAATATGGGCACGCTAGGAAAATGAAGACTATTCTTTAGGACCATTAAGATTAGTATATCTTTTTTGATTTGTGGGGTGAAATATAACCTGGGGATGTTGTTGGACAGGTTTTAGTAGATTCACCTGTGTGTGTGTGTGTGTGTGTGTGTGCATTTTAATGTAGATGAGCCTGTAATTTGTTTTTCCTCTGAACTCGGAGCAAAACTCACAGTGGGAAATCACCGTCAGATATCTGTCCTGTCTCATCCCTTTGCCCTCTTCTCCAAAAGCTCCCGCCCTGTGTCCTCCCTCGCCCGGCACTCTTCTCCTCTCATCCCTCTTTCATCCTCCCCTCCGGCCTCCCGGGCGTCGCTCGCTTTGATTCTCAGAGCTGGACGGCGGTTATCAGCCGTCCGCAGCCTCTCGACATCAGAGGGAGAGAGACGGGCGGGTGAAGGATAGAGAGAAGCGTGGAGAGATAAAGAGTGTGACGGAGACATATGGAGTTATTGAGAGGAGAAATGAAAACGGACGGATGGCAAGAAAGGAATGTGAAATCTGAAAGCAGGAAAAGCAAAAGTGATGGGGAAAATAATGAAAGCGAGAGGGAGAAATGTCTGGAAGATGGATGGCGTTAGGGAGGAGCGTGTAGGTGTCACTGAGTGAGAGAGAGCACATGCCAGTGTTCTCCCTCAGGCCATACAGGCTTAAATAACAGTTTTTGATTTTGATTTTTAATATTGATGCGATGCTAAGGGTGAAAACCAACAACAGGAAGCTTCCAGTCCCTAAGACAAGTTCCGACCCAGATACATACAGATCGAGGCACATCAGGTGTTTGGAGGGATGGTGTACTAGTATACTACTCATACTTGTTGTGCTGTAAATATTCTCTGCAGCATGCTAATTTTCTGTACACACAAAATACTCGCAACTTACAACATTTGCAGAATATACAACCAGAGCCAGTGTTATTTTACAACAAAAAGAAAAAATGATGGGTTAAAATCAACCTAGGTTGGGTTGAAAATGGACAAAACCAGCGATTGAGTTGTTTTGACCCAATGGTTGGGTTAAATGTTTGCCCATCCTGCTGGATAGTTTTATTTAACTCAACTATTGTTTCAAAATGACTGTATTGATTGCTTAAAATGAACCCAAAATATGTTGGAAATTAACATTTATTAATATGTTTAATAAATTAACATTTATTAATATGTTTAATAAATTAACATTTATTAATATGTTTAATAAATTAACATTTATTAATAAGTTTAATGAATAATAAGTAAACATTTTATTAAATTGCTTATTAATAAATTTTCAGTAATTGTGCATCTGATTTTTAATTTCCAACCTTTTTTAAGCCAGCCAAATAGTAATTTTTAAACAATAGTTGAGTTAAATAAAACTACCCAGCGGGTTGAGCAAACATTTAACCCAACCACTGGAAACTTGGATTGATTTTGAATTAAATTTTATTTTTATATTTTCTATTTTCATTTTCATTTTAGTTGAAGTTTCAATCATTTTGTTGTGTTTTTGACATTTTTATTTATTTATGAAATATGTCTATATAGTTTTAGTTTTTGGTTTATTTATTTTGAGTTATTTTAGTACTTAAACTTAAACTAAAAGAACAGATATTGCCTTGGCAATTAGCTGAGAAAGTTATAAAATATAAAATAAAATAAAAATAAGTAAGTTATTTTATTTTATTTTATTTCAGTTCATGTTTATTTTATTTCAAGTAATGCTTTTTTTTAAAGTTTTAAATAATCCTGACCAGAGCACACTGTTGAATACTGTTCCACAATGCAGCACACTCATATTTTCAGTGTGACAAATAAGAAAGAAGCAATTTTTACACAAAATTTTACAAAATATTTTTACATAAATCCAGATTTAAATTTATCTATTGTCTAAATGCATCTCATTGAGATTGTGAAGGATTCATCCATGTATATGTTTGTTTTTATTTTATTGATTTTGACCTCGTAATTTTTAATCAAAATGTCATAACTTCTGACTTCTTACTTGTGACGTTGCCGGACTTCTCCAATCATTTAGTCCTCTTAAAGGACATTAATTACTCACCTTCATGTCATTCCAAACCCGTAAGACCTTCATCATCTTCGGAACACAAATGAAGATATTTTCCAGCCATGTAATGATAGTGTAGCATACTAAAGTTTGACTGTTTAACAATATCTCAATATCATAAAGTATATACTGCGCAGTATGTAATATCCATTCTGAACATATCCAGTGTTCTCCCTGAGGCCATCTGGGCTTAAACATCATCTTTTTCTTCTTTTCATTGATGCTTTTCTGAAGTCTAAACCAACAGGAAGTTTCCAGTCCCCAAGACAAGTCTCGACCCAGATACATACAGACAGAGACACATTGATTCCATCTCTGTATGCTAAACTCCAGCACTCATGGGGAAAGCACATGCAAAAAAAAAAAAAAAGAGCAATAAAGGTGTTTCTCCTTAGAGACAAGAATAAGAAAGAAGTTTGAACAAATAGCAGTAGGAGAGAGAGAGAGAGACCAGAAATTTATTCTGTGCTAGTATTTTTAGATCAAAGGATCTTTATGATTGGAGCTGGTTTGAACCGTGTGGTGGCTTCTGGTGGTCACATGACCAGCACAGCTCCCATAGCAAGAACCCCAGGGCCAGATACGTGCGCGGAAGCCTGGAGGGGGTGACTGAATGAATGTCTGATTAAAACCCATCACCACCATCAATAAGTAATGACCAACAGCCAGTTCAAGCAATAACGCAATCAAGAGCAGAGAGAGAGAGAGAGAGAGAGAGTGGAAATGGAAAGGAAGGATGTTCACTGGAAATTAAATGACCATCATTCACCGCTGGGTTGAAACTCTATATAGTGATTTTATATTGTCACTGTATATGTGTGCGAGTGTAAAATTAGGCTGTGCTCTTGTTCCCATGTCCGTACTTTTCCCTTGAGCTATGTGAGCCAGTGTGAGAGAAAATCATCCAGTCTCTAGTTGTTTTTGCTAAAGCTTCTGTTGGCCATGATTCGATAACCAAACCATCAAACCTCAGGGAAGTTCCCTTGTGTTGGAGGAAAAATTGTATTGCTCAGATGTTGCTCTGTGCTGAAAAAAACTGTGTAGATCTGCATGAATTTTGATGGGTTATGATGTTTGCTGCTGCTTTTGCTGGTGGACTAGTGTAGTTATGCTGTTCATCAGCAAAAACAAATACTCTGGTGAAGCTGGTTGATTAAAGGCCCTGGTATACTTCATTTTCCAAGTTCCACTCTGTCTCGTGCACAGTTGAGCGCCTGAGGCTTTCAAAGTATACTCCTTTGGCTGTGAGCGTGGAAAGACGCGTTCGAAGCGTGAGCACTATCTAGCAGTATGTATGGAAGGCCAAAAGGTTCAAAAACACATGCATTTTTATGGAAGGCCTTTTGGGTCACAATTCGACATTAACCAAACACCTGGTGTCCAGAAAACACAGTTTTTTTGCGGCGTTTTAGGCGAAAAGACTCCGTTTTCTGGACCAGGTGTTTGGTTAATGGCGAATTGTGACCCAAAAGGCCTTCCATAGAAATTTATGTCATGCGGACGGTACGTGGACGTGGACGCCCGAAGTATAGGCTACTTTGGGCTAAAGGAAGTCTTTCTGGTTTAGCCACACTAGTTAAAAAGCATCATGTGGACTGTGTGTAATAGCACAATACTGTTCAAATTATAGTCAATTATTACTTTACATGTGCTTTAGTATGTTAGTCAAAATAAGTGCACTTATTTTAAATCACGAAAAAAGAGCATTAGCTAAAACGGATTAAAATGTACTTTTAAAGTAAACATTTTAAGTGCACTTTTTAAAAACATACTTATGCATTGTCATGAAAGTGTACTCTCTTTAAGTACACTTAAGTGGCCTTTAATATTATATTATCTGCAAGTACAGTTTTTTTTAAAAACACACTTTAAGATTTGAAGTACATTACAAGTGCACATTCAATACAATTAAGTGCACTTTTTTTTTTTTTACAATATGTGAAGAGAAACAGAGTATAATTATAAAATGAATACAGATAGCACCACATCATTTGGGCTTGGGAAACTTTGCTGAGAAATATTTGAGTTCATATTTCTGTACAGTTTGAAATATTGTCTTTAGAGGTGACGCACAATGCAAGAGTAAGCCTTCATTTCTCTCTATTTAACAGATAAAGAGTACACTTCGAAGTACACTACAAGTGCACAATTGAGCATAAAGGGAGATATTAAAGATTGTGATCTCATTTATGTGTTTATTTTTTGAACTAACCCCTCTCCCTGTGTTGTGTGTTTGACAGAGGTCCTGATGAATACAAAGACCGCGACATCAGATCTGAAGTGGACGATATACTCTCGATCTAAACCTGAGGTGAGACCTGCAGCTCCAGCATTTCACCCTACTTGTAGAGCAAATGCTCAGTGCAAATTGTATATTATTACAACTGATCTCCACTGACCAATCAAGCCTTCTCGTCCCTCCTCTCTGTGCGCAGTGGGAAGAGGTCAGTGGCCTAGATGAGGAGAACAACAGCGTGAGGACCTATGAAATCTGCCAGACTGACGGATCGAACAGTCACTGGCTGCGCAGTAAGCTCATCGAGCGGCGAGGGGCGTCGCAGGTGTACGTGGAGCTGCTTTTCACCATTGTCGAATGTTCAGCGCGGAGCACACATCACCGGTCCTGCAAAGAGACCTTTAACCTTTACTACTACCAGACTGACACGGATGACGCGACGGCAACCCACCCCGCGTGGATGGAGAACCCCTATACCAAGGTGCTCACATGCAGACAATCATACACACCCAATTGCATTTGTAAAACTGCATGAATAGACAAGGAATTATTCACATTACTGAAAGGAAAATGTCATTGTTTACATATACATTTTTTGGCTTCTGAAAAAGAGGTACACTTTAGCATATTTATAAAAAGAGTACTTATTTCAGAAATGATATACTTTAAAAAAGAATATACTTAAGTGTGAACTTTTAATTGCATGTTAGTTGCAATTAGATAAAAATGTATTATAGATGAAATTTATATTACATGCATATGGCAAAAGTGTACTGACAAGCATTATGGTATACTAAAATATAATTTTGTCATGTATTTATAATTACGTTATATGAAGTTGCAATTTAGTGCATTTAAAATATATTAACTTTAAATGTAATATTGAATAACACTACAGTTAAAATTATAATCAAGTACTTATCAAAATAAGTGTACTTCATTAAAGCACAACAAACGATTATTAAAACAATGATTTAAAATGTACTTTACAGTATAACTTTTATTTTGACATTTTTAAGTGTACTTAAGTGTGTTAAGAAAGTACTTTCCTTAAGTACACTTAAGTGGCCTTTTTATTTCAATAATATTATATGATCTGCAAGTATCTTTTTTAAAAACATACAGTACAAGTGCACACTGAATACATTTAAGTGCACGTCAGGTGCACATTATTTGGGTTTGGGAGACATTGATGAGAAATGTTTGAGTTCATACTGAGATCTCTGACTTTGGTATCTTGCCAAATCTTTTTGCAGTTTGAAGTATTGTTGAACTCTTTAAAAGTTAGACTAATCTAGGTCATCTGGATATATTGTAGAGCAATGAGAAATTGCACAAATTAATGACAGTTGAGTTAATGACTCAGTTATAAATGGAGATGTAAATGAATTCTATGAATCTCAACAGTCTTTTCTATATCTCTGTTTCCCTTAGGTTGACACGGTGGCCGCAGACTTCCTGCTCCGTAAAGATGGAGACAAGAAGGTTAATGTTAAAACGCTGCGTCTGGGCCCATTGACCAAACGTGGATTCTACTTGGCGTTCCAGGCCCAGGGAGCGTGCATGGCCCTTCTATCCGCGCGCGTCTTCTTTAAGAAGTGTCCGGCTCTCACGCGCTCACTATCCGTCTTCCCGGAGACAGTTCCACGCTCACTGGTGCAGGAGGCAGTGGGCCAGTGTGTGGCCAACGCAGCGCAGCCTGGACCAAATCCCAGACCGCCCAAGATGTTCTGTGGAGAAGATGGACAGTGGGTGGACCAGCCCACCACCACCTGCACTTGCCTGCCGGGCTTTGAGGCCAGCCATGGAGAGCTGGAGTGTAGAGGTGAGTGAGAGACAAGAGACTTCTCTGAAGCTAATTTGAGCTCTACGTGATGACCAAGATTTCAGTTAAACAAAACTACATTGAAAAATGTTTTGCTCAGCAGCCACTGTGGCTAGTGGTTTTCTAAAGTTACTAGCCACTCAGCATTTTCACCGGCCACAATTTTGACATTGATACCATGGGGAAAAACTGCCACATAGATATTTTTAATATTATCTCATAATTTGACAGCGGGTGTATTAGGCTTCTGTCACTTTAAGACCTGACGCACAGATCCATTATACTGTTACACATGCGTTTTCTTTCTCAACTGTTTACGTTCACTTAAAACATTTCTTGACCGGCTTCATTTTGACATTATTCTGTGTGTATTTCACTGTTTAAGCACAATAAGCAGCAAAAAAGAACTCAATTTAGACCTTATGTATGCGCAATATGCGCAATCCCAAGCCAAAATTCAGTCCCTATAACACCAGCAATATTCATCCGGAGCAAATGAAATGAGTGAGTGAGGGGAGACGGGTTTGTGTGTCTGTCGGAGAGACGAGAGAGAGAGAAAGCTCAGAAGGTTGGCGGGTGTTAATTTCAAGCCCTGCTTCCTTCTATATATGTCGAGTACAGAATATTTTGAACACACACGAACACTTCTACTTGAAGAATAAGTGTTGAGGAAGTTTATATTGACAACGGCTGCAGCTTCAGCACTGGATAGAGAGAGACAGTACAGGACAGATGGGACTGAATTAGACAAAAACTGTGACACTGAGAAGGAGAGAAAGCAGTGACTGAACACAAGGCAGACTGAGAGAGGTGAGATGAAGGTCTTGCCTTCAAACTAGAGAAAAGAGGCAGGAAGTGGAGAGGTCAGGAGAGGATTACTGTGAATTTCATCAGTGTCCTACGGCTGGACACATTTTCATTCGCTATTACATTACAGTGCTGTGCATCCTGGGTACGTTTACAGTTCTGCATGTGGCAGACACTTTTATCCTAAAGCGACTGCACAAGTTTCGTGGTGAAATTGCAAAAGATTTCTTTCATCGTAGGGCAAAAGTCTTAGTCTTTGATCGCGTAATATGACATGGTAGATTAATTGTCTTCCTGATGAATTTTATTTTACTCTCCAATGTATCCAAATATTTGGGTCACAGTCTTGCAGTGTGATTGCACCTGTGACTGCCATCTGTTGAAGAACGAATAAGACCACAGCAATATAGATGACACATAACCTATGTTCAAAAGTTTGGGTTTGGTAAGATTTTTGGTAAGATGTTTTTGAAAGAAGTCTCTTCTGCTCACCAAGGCTGCATTTATTAGATCAGAAATACAGGAAAAACAGTAATATTGTGGAATATTATCAAAACAGCTGTTTTCGATTTGAATATATTTAAAATGTAATTTATTCCTGTGATCAAAGTTGAATTTTCAGCATCATTACTCCAGTCTTCAGTGTCACATGATCCTTCAGAAATCATTCTAATATTATGATTTGATGCTCAAGAAACATTTCTGATTATTATCAATGTTGACAATAGTTGTGCTGCTTCATATTTTTGTGGAAACCATGATAAAATTATTATTTTTTGTATTCTTTGATGAATAGAAAGTTAAAGAAAGAACAACATTTATTTGAAATTGATTTTTGCATGATAAATGTCTTTCCTGTCACTTTTGATAAATTGAATGTGCCCTTACTGAATATAACCACACTGGGTTTATTTAAAAAAATTCATNTATATATATATATATATACACACACACACACACACACTAATATGTATATATTAGTGTTGCCAAACGATTAATCGCAATTAATGGCATCCAAAATAAAAGTTTGTGTTTTCATAATATATGTGTGTGTACTGTATATATTTATTTATTATGTATATATAAATACACACACATGCATGTATTTATTTAAGAAATATTTACATGTATACATGTATATTTATATTTACATATAATGTATATTATATATAAATATTTTATAAATAAATATAATATATTTTTGTTAAATATATACATGCATGTGTGTGTATTTATATATACAAAATAAATATACACAGTACACACACATATATTATGAAAACACAAACTTTCATTTTGGATGCCATTAATTGCGATTAATCGTTTGGCAACACTAATATATACATATTAGTGTGTGTGTGTGTGTGTGTATATATATATATATATATAAATATATATATGAATAAAAATAGAAAAGTCCTACTTCAAAAATGACAAGACAGCTTTTGTCACAGATCCCTTGTCTCCTGAACTCCAATTCCCATCATCCTCCTGTTTCCACACCTGCACTCACTTCCCTCATCATCTCCCCATCATTACTCATCATCATCACCTGGACTTCCTCGTTTGCACTCCCTTTATATTGGACTCACTCCCTTCACTCCTTGTCTCTTCTTAATGTTACTCTATATGTTGAATAGTGTGTTTATGCTTCGGATCTGTGTTTTTTTCATTAAATACCCATATCTGTGGATTCCTGTTACGCTTCACCTTTATTTGCATACGCACACGTGACCGCTTTACACTCATAAAACTCATTTTTATTAAGTGCGTGAACAAAACCACACACTTCACATTTCTGCTTTTAAACCCTCAGGTGCGATTGCTCAATGAACTCTAATGTAAGTTAGTTACTGCAAACATGATTTTCCTTCATTTTTACAAGGTTCAGCCATGATTTTCTGTGGTAATCGACAGCATATGTTGCATGCGTGTAGGTTTAGCTTAAGTTGACCGGGAAAAGGCTTTAACCAGGAAAATCATTTAAGAACATGACTGATCTTCTTTAATTCAAGTAATCGCCGTCTCTCCGTGGAGTGGATCAGTCCAAATCCTCCCCGTTTGCAGATATGACTTCAGCTCTTTAATGATGTTCTCTCCGTTGGGTGGGGTGCGTGTGCATGTGAAGAGCGGGCTGCTGAGTGTTAAAGCCCGTGCTTGTCTGTTAAACACTGCAGCTGTGCTTTCTGTGGGCGTGAACCCCTGGAGTTCACACACACACACACACACTCAATGACTTACTCAGCATTCATCCACTCAAACACACTACATCTGCTGTTCATCCCTTTCTTTCACACACCCACACACACAAAGGCAGCGCAAAGCCATAATAGTGGCGCCTGCGGGCAGGGATGTGTCCAGTACAAAGGCGCTCTAATGACATGACCAATTGAGTATGGGCAGAGAGAAAAAGAGAAAGAAAGAAAAAGAGAATACTGCAGTTTATTGGGCAGGTGAAAGGCCGAATGGAGAGTGTGTGGTCACAGGGTCACAGGTGAAGGGCTGAAAGAGCAGAAAAGATGTGTGTGTGTGTGTGTGTGTGTGTGTGTGTGAGTGTGTGTGGGTGGGGTTAATGGTACTAATGACTCTAATTAGGCGCATACAGATTCACACATGGACAATATCTTCTTGTTTGGCTGTGAAGCAACTGTGGTGGTACAAGTGATGGTATGCCGTGGAATATTATGAAATATTATCACAATTTAAAATAACTGTTTTCTTTTTTAATGTAAATGTAATTTATTCTGAATTTTCAGCAGTCTTCAGTGTCACATGATCCTTCAGAAATCATTCTAAAATGCTGATTTGCTGCTCAAGAAACATTTATGATTATTATCAATGTTGAAAACAGTTATGCTGCTTCATATTTTTGTGAAAACTTATTCTTTTTAGAGTAGAAAGCTCAAAAGAACAGCATTTATTTGAAATAGAAACCTTTTGTAATATTATAAACGTCTTTGCTCTCACTTTTGATCAATTTAGTGCTATCTTGCTGAATAAAAGTATTAATTTCTTATATATATTACCGACCCCAAACTTTTGAACAGTAGTGTACATGTTACTCCAAGGTACTTCAAAGAATACAATTACTAATGTTCGATTAGTACATAAATGGGTGACCATATTGGTTTTCGGCCGATTAGCAGTTTTTATAACGCTTTACACCGTGTCCTAACCAGATTCCAAGATCCCAGCGTCAAACAATTTGTCTGTCCACACCAGACACGATGTGACTTTGAGACGTGATAAAGTCAATCAAAAATCACAGCCAATCAGAAGAGCGTGTGGGCGGGCTTTAACATTATACCACTTTATAGCTGCTACTAAAACAATTTGTCATAGAATACGCTTGTCTGTTCACAATGAGTTGACAGTTTGAATGTTCTTGTTTCCTTTCATTTATTTTGAAGATCTGAGGTGAATTGTCTATTGTTGCTTTCAGTTTGGCTATAAAAGACACACAAAATGATATTCAAACTCACATTAGATGCATTTAACATTAAATAAAGCACATGAGATTATCATTATCATACTTTGTGTTGTTGTTCCTGCCGCGGCGTCGCAAAAAAATAGAAACCGTTTCTAAAATAGAATTTGCGCGTGTCGCCTTCGCGGCTAGTTAGGACAAAAGCTTGATTAACATTGAAAAGATACCTTTTATCATGTGTCGTGGCGTCGCATCGCATATAGTTAGGACAAGTATTATTATAATTAGGTGACGTAGTTACATGTGTTACAGTAAATTATGCATAATTACAAGTAACTAACCCTAACCATAACCCTTTAGTAAGTACATTTAGTTAATTAATATTACTCAGTACTTATTTGCATAATTACACTGTAAAAATGGCAACTTAAAATGGAGTGTAATTGTTTTGTTTTTTGTTTTTTTTTCTCAATAATCACTTTAGGCACTTTAATGGTAGCAGATAATATAAGACTTTTTTTCTAATTCAAACTGAATACCTTTTCTATAGCTCTATTTGATTCGTTTTAAATTATGTTTGAGTTACATTTATTAAAACAGGAAGCTTTGATATAGAGTTGGATGGGATTGGAATATTTGTGGTTGTTTCTAAGATGGGAGTGTCCGTCGGTACAGAAGATCATGTGCTCTGGATGTGTGCATCACGAAACCCAATTAATTAATTCTATAATTATATCATTATGTATATAATTAAGGGAAGGAATGCATTAAGATAATGATCATACCTGACGCTGCTGGTACGGTGGCCACGGTTTCTGAGATCAGACTTGCGGTGTAATTGATGTAATTGTGTTTTTACCTCGGATGAAATGCCAGCAGCACCAGCAGTACCACTAACCCAAAAAGTTGGCAAAAATGGTTCTCCAGGCAGTTTAACAAGAAAATTAGCTTTAGTTATATTTTTCAACAAAGGTTTCAAATAAATGAGGGGAAGAGTTGTGAAAACAATAACATACTGCAATCACAGAGATTCCTATCTGGACAAGATTAGTTCTCTCAAAGGACCCTCTGGAATGAAAAAAACATAAGTAATTTGCTCAGAATTATTTTTCCTGAGGTTGTGCGAGAAAAACAGACATGTTCAATTTAGATGGGATTAAAATCACAGTGTGTCTATGAAACACAGATATGCCTTGGGCTTATGGCAGGTCAGAAGTACTCAAAAGTTATAAACTACTGTTCAAAAGTTCGGGGTTGGTAAGAAAATATTTTTTTAGAAATTAGTTTTTTATTCAGTAAGGATGCATTAAATTGATCAAAAGTGTCAATTTAGTATTAATAATCAGAAGTGTTTATTGAGCAGCAAATCAGCATATTAGAATGATTTCTGAAGGATCATGTGACACTGAAGACTGGAGTAATGATGCTGAAAATTCAGCTTTGCATCACAGGAATAAATTACACTTTACAATACATTCACATACAGAGCAGTTATTTTAAATTGTAAAAATATTCCACAATATTCCTGTTTTTACTGTATTTATGATCAAATAAATGCAGCCTTGGTGAGCAGAAGAGACTTCTTTCAAAAAAACATTTAAAAATCTTACAGACCCTGAACTTTTAAATGGTAGTGTATACTTTTTTTTTACTCACTGTTTAAAAACAGGTTAAAATGTTTTTGTTTAAAAATGGTATAGATTCATAACTAATAAATTTCTTTATCAGTCCATCTCTATATGGATGTGAACAGTAATGGTAACTTCATGTCTGTAAAACCACCAGAGTGCTGAAGTTGGAAAGATCTTTATCCTTCAGCGAGTAAATTCAGAGACATTCATTATAGAAATGTTTCAAATGAAACACACACACACACCCATCAGTGTAAAGCAGCTTTAACTAGGAGGATAATTCAGACCATATGTTTTGGTCTGAGTGAAACTCATGTTAATCAAATCCAGATGTGTTTCCATCAATACAGGGGTTGTGGAGAGCTGATTATGAAATGAAACTGGTCTGTAAGCCCGTCTTTTCCTGTCTCGTGAGACTCTTCATTGCTCATTTATACATGTGTGTGTAGTGATGTGAGTACATGTGACTCAAGTTTCTTGTGCAGCCTGAATGTGTGCCGTGTCAGTCGAGCGGCTATAAATCAAATGATTGAGTAGTTAAACACGTTGAAGAACACGGTCATTTTCCATATCATACAGCAGACATTTGCCACACGGAGATTCAGAAGCGGTTTAAATCCTAAATTAAAGCAGCATCAACTGAAATAGACACCGCCGCTTGTTTGGATTGTTGTCTAAATGATTGTTTAATGTTGACACACAAGGACAAATGAGGTTTGTGCTTAAGACAGAAAGTTCTTTAGAGTCTGTGTGTGTGTTTATTTGCTGGGAAAGTATGATTGTTTAATCATACAGTGCTTATTCTCTCAAAACACGTTGTTTCTCTGCTGTACTAAATAGGCTGGTTTATGCTGGTTTAGCTAGCAAACCAGCATAGCCATGGGAAAATTAGTGAGTAAAGCTGATAATATAAATGTTGTGTCTCTGTGTCTGTCCAGCGTGTCCTGCGGGTCATTTTAAGATGGGTTCTGGTCCTGGTCCGTGTTCTGCGTGTCCTGACTCCAGTCACACAGGAGAGACGGGCTCTGCCTCGTGTGTGTGTCGCCCTGGTTTCCACCGCGCTCCCACCGACAGTCCAGATACACCCTGCACACGTGAGTACAGCTCCTCCCATCTCTTATAAATCATATTGTATCAAATTTGATATGCAACTTTCTAAGGCCTACGTGATCAAAAACCTGTTGTACACAATCTATTACAAGCCTTCTGATTTATAGTTCACACTTTATAGCAAGTCCTTTTAGTATAATTGTAAAAATGTCCACCCTCAGGTTGTAGTTCATGTCTTTTTGCTGTGAAATCTTTACTGATTTTTATAAAGTAAAAGTAAGAATAACTTTTATATTATTTCAAGATGAACACTCACTGGACTAAAGCAACTTAAGTTTACTTAATTATCCATACACCATTTTATTAAAATGAGAGTAGCTGGCATTCTCAATCATCATCAGCATGTTTTGCCCCCTAAAATAAAAACTACAGAGCTTTGATCATAAAATGAAGCATTTAAATATTATCTCACTAAGTCATATTATTTGGAGATGCAGAGTGACAACTGATATTTATATGCACTTTCATTCTCCTCTGCTCTATATTAGCCATGTTTCCATCCACTTTGTCTAATGCGAATTTTGGAATATTGCATAAAAAAACGCTGGATAAGAACGCCGAGATGCTCATAAATTCGAAAAATGTGCAAAAAAAACGTATGCACTCAAATGAGGCGGACGATTTTTTTTTTTATCCGATTAGAAGACATGCACATAAACTATGATGGAAATGCATTTACCGATCAAATCCCTCGATGTGCAACAAAAAACTCACCTGACAACAGAGGATGCTTTTGGACAACTGGACTAACCTGCGGACCAGTCGCATCACACAGCATCTTTGGCCCTGTTTACACCTGGTATTAAGATGCGTTTTGGTCGATCGGATCACAGGTAGACTAGGGAGACACATTCCTGTTTACATCTGGTGTTTTAATCTTTGGTCTCTTTTGTCCACTTTCAACCACCTCTGTCCTGATTTCTTCAAGGGGAGTGTCTATATGGGTGGGTAAATGTATGGGCTTTTTCAGATCTTTGGATCTAATGGACAAAATAAGTTCATGCATTTACAGTACAGTCCAAAAGTTTGGAACCACTAAGATTTTTAATGTTTTTAAAAGAAGTTTCGTCTGCTCACCAAGGCTACATTTATTTAATTAAAAATACAGTAAAAAACAGTAATATTGTGAAATATTATTACAATTTAAAATAACTGTGTACTATTTAAATATATTTGACAAAGTAATTTATTCCTGTGATGCAAAGCTGAATTTTCAGCATCGTTACTCCAGTCTTCAGTGTCACATGATCCTTCAGAAATCATTCTAATATGCTGATTTGCTGCTCAATAAACATTTATGATTATTTTCAATGTTGAAAACAGTTGTGTACTTTTTTTTTCAGGATTCCTTGATGAATAGAAAGTTCAAAAGAACAGCATTTATCTGAAATACAAAGCTTCTGTAGCATTATACACTACCGTTCAAAAGTTTGGGGTCAGTAAGAATTTTTATTTTTATTTTTTTGAAAAGAAATTAAAGAAATGAATACTTTTATTCAGCAAGGATGCATTAAATCAATCAAAAGTGGCAGTAAAGACATTTATAATGTTACAAAAGATTAGATTTCAGATAAACACTGTTCTTTTGAACTTTCTATTCATCAAATAATCCTGAAAAAAAATATTGTACACAAATATTTTGTACAATTGTACACATTAAATGTTTCTTGAGCAGCAGATCAGCATATTAGAATGATTTCTGAAGGATCATGTGACACTGAAGACTGGAGTAATGATGCTGAAAATTCAGCTTTGCCATCACAGGAATAAATTACTTTGTGAAATATATTCAAATTGAAAACAGTTTTTAAATTTTAAATTGTAATAATATTTCACAATATTACTGTTTTTACTGTATTTTTAATTAAATAAATGTAGCCTTGGTGAGCAGACGAAACTTCTTTTAAAAACATTAAAAATCTTAGTGGTTCCAAACTTTTGGACTGTACTGTACATATGAACGCGAAAGGAGACGACGGATAAAACACGGAGAGCATCAGCTTTAGTTTTTGCCCGCAAAACCACGACGAACGCTGAAGACCCAATTTGGTTTGAAGATGAAAAACGTACCAAGCACAAAGTTTAAATCCCGTCTGTCTTCCCATAGTTTATGCATTAGGTCAGTTGGCCTCTGGATGAAACATGACAGCTTTTATTGCGTTTCGTCTGTGCGCTCCCTTGACACAGTGGCTTCCCCCATTGCAGCAACTTCCATTTTTGTTACAGATATTTCGCACCAATTTTCCAGGACGTGGTGATTTGTTTTCTGTTAAACACATGGGATGAAAACGATGCATTATTCTCAAATGTTTTATGCGATATTCCAAAGATAAATTCACAACTTTGGATGGAAACATAGCTATTGGCTATTCTGGCTTTTATGTTGCAGTCTGGGTATTGCAGACATTTCAAACAGATGAATACAATTCAAACGCTTGTATTTGTTGTCCTGTTCAGGTCCGCCCTCGGCCCCTCGCAGCCCCGTTCCTCAGGTCAATGACACGTCTCTCACGCTGGAATGGAGCGAACCGTTAGACAGCGGGGGCCGCTCGGACCTCACCTACAGCGTGGAGTGTCGAATGTGCTTGACCCCCAGGAGCCCCTGTGCGCCATGCGGGGATGGTGTGAATTATCGGCCCTCCCAAACTGGAATCCAGGGCCGCCGCGTGAGCATTTGGGGACTCCGACCTCACACCACCTACAGCTTTACCGTGATGGCCCTCAACGGGGTCTCTCCTCCGAGTCTGCAGGGGCACATGGGGGAGACCATCAACATCACCACCAGCCCCAACGGTGAGACACAGAGACACTGCAGCTGCATATGAATGAAACTTGTGATCAGTGAAGGTTTTCATTGCTCATGTGTGTGTTTGTGTGTGTGTGTGTGTGTGTGTTGAGCAGTTCCTGTGCTGGTGTCGGGTTTGAGGAAGAGCACAGCCACAGAATCCAGCCTGACGCTGCACTGGAACACACCGACCCAATCGCACTACAGGATCCTACAGTATCAACTACGCTACTGTGAGAAGGTAAACTATACTACACTATACTAGTCTGTAGTACACTACACTTTACTATGCTATAAAATGCTATATGACTCTTTGTTATTCTTATATTACACAACACTATACATTTTAAAACTAGAACACTATAAAATTTGAATCAACACCACACTATACTGCACAATAGATAACGGTACTGTTCTATACTAAACACCCCTTGTGAAAAAAGAAGCGCACTTAATTGTACGGGGCACTTCAAATCTTAAAAGTATATACTTTTAAAAACTGTACTCGC
The DNA here is from genome assembly GCA_003731715.1 of Anabarilius grahami. Classification (NCBI taxonomy): domain Eukaryota; kingdom Metazoa; phylum Chordata; class Actinopteri; order Cypriniformes; family Xenocyprididae; genus Anabarilius; species Anabarilius grahami. The sequence goes on along the minus strand of RJVU01046259.1, from coordinate 4,062,499 downwards.
AGATAATATAATATAATATAAATTAAAGGTCACTTAAGTGTACTTAAAGAGAGTAAACTTTAACTTTTAAACACTTTATCATTACTTACAAATGTGTAATTATAAATAAATTTAAATAGATGACATAGAAATGACATTAAAGAATATTTTAGTTTACCATAAATGCTTGTCAGTATATTCAAAACAATAGAAGTAATTATGAATTACATATAAAGATGTAGGTAACACATAAGTTTAAGGTCCAGTTCTCACTATAAACTAGTTGCTTATTAGCATGCATATTACAAGGCTGTTTATTAGGACTTATATTAATGCCTTATTCTGCATGAACATATTCTACATCCCTTAATCCAATACCTAAACTTAACAACTACCTTACTAACTATTAATAAGCAGTAAGTAGGAGTTTATTGAGGCAAATGTCATAGTTAATAGTTAGTTGATAGTGAGAATTGAACCCCAAACTAAAGTGTGACCAAAATGTACTACCAAAGTGGGTCAAAAAGCACTCTAAATTTAGGAGAGCTGTTCATTTATATGTCAGATATATGTTCATTTTTAATGTCATCGTTATCGGCCCGATAAGAAAATTGGGCGGTTAAATTAAGGCCGATAAATAATGGATTATTTCCTTCAGCTGAGACACTTCAGATGCGCACTGTTCACCATTATGCTCTTGAATTGCTTGAAATATGATTGAAATCACTTCAAAAAGGAAAATACTGTTAAGTTCAACATGTGCAGCGCAAGTCTGTCATATTGTCTACATGAAATTATAATAAAAACATTATAATTGTGTGTTTGGGACATGGCTTTTAATAGTGAGACCTTTGTTTTTGTAATCAGGCTCTCAAAAATTATATAAAAAATTCAAATATAAAGAATTATCGGTTATCGTATTGGCCAGAATTTTCATATCGGTGCATCCCTATTTAATACCAATTTAAACTATAATACATTCTCATTTGATTGCAATAAACATGCATTTAAGTGTCTGAAAACATCACATTCAGTTTGCACTTAAGTATATTGTGAAGTATATTATTTCCGTAACAAGTACGCTTTTTAAAAGTATAAACGTAATACCTGTTTTGCTTACACTCAGGATTTCTCACATTGGTTACAGTGAATAAGATCACACAGCTTTTTCTCAGGAAAATGTGAATTCTCATATTGTAATTCAGTATTGTTTTCATACCTCCATTTCCTCAGCTTGAAATACAGACAGTCTATTTTTATGACCTCTCCCTATTTCTCTTTCTCCATCCTCTCCACTTGCTCCATTTTTCTCACCGCTTGTTATATTGATCTCTCTCTGTGGCACAGCTGTTCACTGTTTACACTACAAACCTGCCAGACTAATTAACAATTAATATATTCAAACAGCTCAGAAATGGTACGTGAAGAATCAGCTAAATGATTTTAATGGAAGATATCGGTGTGTGTTCTTCTGAAAGGAGCGAGGCTTTGAGGAGAACTCCTGTCATTATATGGAGAGCAATGTCAATGAGGTTGTGCTGAGCGACTTGCGCAGGGCGACGCAGTACGAGGTTCAAGTCCGCGCCCGCACCTTTGCTGGCTATGGCAGTTTCGGTCAAGCTATCGTCTTTCGTACCCTGCCCGACGGTAAGAAACGGTCTTGCTTAGTATTGTGGTACTTTATTAGTGCCCAACTTTTTGTGCCCTAGAGAAGGCATTTTATTGATTTTGTTTTTCTCTCCTTGAGCAGATCGAAGCCTTTTTTTTTTTTTTTTTTTTAGATTGTATCACACCTTTTGCCTTTTTTAAACCCTCTCTCTCTCACTTTGGCTGTATGCCTCTCTGTATTTCCCTAGAAGATGATTCCTCATCTCCGCTGCTTGTTACTGGGATCCTTATAGCCATGGGCATGCTGCTCCTCATCATCGTCATTGCTGCTGCAATCTACTGTATAAGGTACAACAAGAGAAAAGCAAGCAAAAGAGAGTGTGAGGTTGTTATAATTGGGCCTGCATGCTTGCAGAAAGCTCCAGAGATTTCCACAGAATTCGTACAGCCGTCATTCACACATCCCCTGTCCCTTGCATGCTTGTTTATTAAATAATTTGGCTATTTTTAATAATGCTGCCAATCAGCAAGCAATAAAACTTTTGAAATCTCAGCATCGTTTAACACATTTTACCATATACAAATATGCTGTTATGAGACTTTCTCGTGGCCTGGCTTAATAAAAGGCAACTGTATGTAAGTTTTAAGCAAGTAAGCTACAAACAACATTCATTTTATGTCATCTGGTTCAATCAGTAGTACAAGTTTTGGACTACTTGTTTTATTGAGTATTGAATATAGAAGGAGTGTTTGGGAAACTTGTTCGGAAACAGTCATTATGCTTGCACACAATGTTTGCAATAAAACTAAAACTATTACTGAAATTATTGAAAATTATTTAAAAAAAAAGCTTAAATAAAATTTAAATATTAGATAAAAAAAACCTAAATGGTTCATTTAATTAGAAATGTTGCCTTGGCAATTAACTGAAAAAAATAATTTTAAGCAGAAGTACAACAATTAATAAAACTGAAATAAACATAAATGAAAGGTAAATTGAAGTATAAAAAAATAAAACTGACAAAAGCACATAACTTAAATATTAAAATGAATACTAAAAAATATACAAAAATAAATGTAATTAAAAATATGAACAAAAACTATAATAGAATATCAATGATACTAAAACAACACTGGCTAAAACTATTAAAATTCATTTTCAGTAACTAAAATAAAGCTAAAATAAAAATAAAATATAAAAATGCGATTAAATACTTAAACTTAAAAAACTTACTAACTTTAACTAAAAACAGCTAACTGAAACAAAATAATTTTAAGTAGAAGTACTACAATTACTAAAACTACAACTAAAATAGAAATAAAGCTAAATAGAAATTTACAAAAGCACATAAAATATAAACACTTAAATATTAAAATGAATACTAAAAAGTATTAAAAAAAATCAAATTCAAAATATGAACAAAAACTATAATAGTATATCAATGATACTAAAACAAAACTGACTAAAACTATTAAAATTCATTTTCAGTAACTAAAATAAAGCTGAAATAAAAATAAAATATAAAAATTTGATTAAATACTTAAACTTAAACTTACAAAATGTTACTAAAAANAAATGATTTTAAGTAGAAGTACTATAATTACTAAAATTACAACTGAAATAAAACAAATCAAAGATAAATAAAAAAATAAAGTGACAAAAGCACATAATAAAATTACTAAAATGTAAGAGGAAATTTAAATACAATTATAAAAATAAAACAATTCAAAATATCAATTAATACTACAATAGTATATAAATAATAATATAATAACACATCAAATGACACACTTCACCTTTACATCACTTCAATGCAGAATTGCACAGATTATTCCTCACAACAATTGCAGAAAAAGTGGTAAAAAGTAATTGTGCTTGTGTCTAATTAAGTGATAATGTCTTAATGTGCCTGTGGCTTTACATACATCAGCCTGTTTGAGCTGAAGGAGCTGACGTAGCTTTCCAAAGTGATCAGACTCTCCTAACAGTAATTTTTAGATGCATAAATTTGTGGGAACTGAGAGGGAGAGAGAGAGAAGAGAAAGGGAAGTGGAGACAGGATACAGTTGTCCCACCCCAGTCTCCACAGGCCAAATCAGCAGAACAATAGTCGTGACCCTGGGGTAGCACACATAGACACACACTTCTTTAAGCGCAAGTGTGTTTACACAATGAACATACACTCCAGTGAACATGCAAACTCCGATATTGCTGATAAATGGGCCGTATATATGCCCTCGTACCAACAGCTAAGATTACAGGAGCGCGCACGTATGGAGGTTTACATTATTGTTCACATTTGCACACATTACATACACAAACTTTCACACCCAGTTAAATGGAGAGTCCCTACAATCAATCTCACACACACACACACCGGGAGCCTCCGGTCCAGACCTGCCACCAGCACTGGGTGGGACAAACGGGGCTATTTTAGTCCTGGGAAATCAGGGAGAAAGATAGACGTGGAAAAAAGTAGTTGCCATTTCCAAGCTTTGAAGTTCTCAGTTATGTTTTTATCTAAGTATTAACTTGATATTAGCTTATGTAATAGTTAATAAAATTAGTTAATAATAATATTATTAGTTAATTAACTTGTTTACTTTGACTCTAAACTTTAGAATACAGACTTAAGCGTCTTGAACTGAATTCTTTCAAATGTATTTTGTTTTAAGGATAACTTTTAAGCAAAGTCTCCATTCATTCTCCTTTTAACTTTAAGTCGCAAGTGAGAAGGACATACGGTGAAAAAGAGAGAGAAGAAAATAACAAGAGTAACAAGGAGAACGACTGTTGTTAAAGTATAATACACTATGAAAATGTCTGAATAAGGAACCAGAGCCTGAGGTAAAAGACAAAGACACAGGAAGAGGAAGAGTGGGGTGGAGAGAGGGATTTAGTGTGCATTCAGTTCATTCTTTGCTCAGAGTAATATTACAACACAGGACGAAAAACAAAAACATGAAACACAACAAGCACAAAGCCTCACACCGAGCCCAAACCAGGCATGACACAACAAGTTTCCAGTGTCAAGTATTTTTGCGAGCTCACTAAGAAACTTGCGCTGACTCACAATTGATACAATTTGACATTAGCACACTGCTTAGCTAACAACACATTTATTGCATGATGTGTTTTAATATTGAATGAAATATATGTATAACATTTCTCTCAACTAAATAGCATTTTGGATTAAGCTTTTTACCTACACTCTAAAAAATGCTGGGTTAAAAACAACCCAAGTTGGGTTGAAAATGGACAAACCCAGCGATTGGGTTGTTTTGACCCAGCAGTTGGGTTAAATGTTTGCCCAACCTGCTGGGTAGTTTTATTTAACCCAACAATTGTTTACAAATTACTATATGTCTGGCTTAAAATGAACCCAAAATAGGTTGGAAATTAAAAATCAGACTCATAATTACTAGAGGCAACAATAATAATCAAAAAGATGAGCATTTATTAATAAGCAATTTAATAAATGTTTATTGTTTAAATATTATTCAAAAAAAGTATTAATAAATGTTTGTTTATTCAACGTATTAATAAATGTTAATTTCCAACATATTTTGGGTTCATTTTAAGCAAGAAATACAGTAATTTTTAAACAATATTTGGGTTAAATAAAACTACCCAGCAGGTTGGGCAAACATTTAACCCAGCCACTGGGTTAAAACAACCCAATCGCTGGGTTTGTCTATTTTCAACCCAACTTGGGTTGTTTTTAACCCAACATTTTTTAGAGTGTATGCATGCTGTTTTTTACATAAGATCCAGTCTTAGAGTTTGGCCAAAAGAAAGGACGTTTTAACCCCTTAGATGTAAAATATTTACTTAAAGTATCCTCTGAGATTTTAAGTTAATATTTCAATAATTTAAGGACACACTTGCATATTAACAGTTTTCTTAACGTGGTTAATGGTGCATGACATGCAAGTAAATTAATGTTTTTATTTTTTAAATAATTTTAGTTTTTATTAGTAGTACACTGTAAAAAATGCTGGGTTAAANGTGCATGACATGCAAGTAAATTAATGTTTTTATTTTTTAAATAATTTTAGTTTTCATTTGTACTACACTCTAAAAAATGCTGGGTTAAAAACAACCCAAGTGGGGTTGAAAACGGACAAACCCAGTGATTGGGTTGTTTTTAACCCAGCAGTTGGGTTAAATGTTTGCCCAACCTAATGGGTAGTTTTAACTCAACTATTGTTTAAAAATTACTGTATGGCTGACTTAAAATGAACCCAAAATAAGTTGGAAATGAAAAATCAGACACATAATTACTAGAGGCAACAATAATAATCAAAAGGTGAACATTTATTAATAAGTAATTTAATAAATGTTTATGGTTTAATTATTATTTATTAAACTTTTTAATAAATGTTCATTTATTAACCATTAATAAATGTGAATTTCCAACATATTTTGGGTTAATTTTAAGCAAGAAATACAGTCATTTTTAAACAATAATTGAGTTAAATAAAACATTTAACCCAATCGCTGGGTTTGTCCATTTTATGAATTATTTGGGTTCATTTTAAGTCAGCCATACAGTAATTTTTAAACATTAGTTGGGTTAAATAAAACTGCCCAGCACGTTGGGAAAACATTTAACCCAACCGCTGGGTTTGTCCATTTTCAACCCCACTTGGGTTATTTTTAAGCCAGCATTTTTTAGTGTAAAGTTACCAAATTCTACGCCTTTGCTGAAGAGACAAGCATTCGTTTTGGATGTTTTGGATGCTAGTGCTTGTAAACTAGCTTAACCAGCAAGACGTCTGTGGTCAAGCAGCCAAAAATATCTTACTAAGTGGCCAACAACATGATCAATCCGCTAAATTAGTAGCAAACCAGCAGTTAACATGAAGCGTTGGGCAATTGGTGACTTGAGATGTGGATAAAGACTGATTGAACTGAAAAGCTAAACACTTAAAGTCAAACTTTAATTCACTCAGCTGTGAAATTGCTAATAGCTTAAAGCGTCATGCTGCCATGGGATTTTCCCCAATCCTTGAAAATGTAATTACAGTTTTGCTGGGCATTGATGTCTAAAAACCTAAAACAAGTTTTGTTGTTTGTGCATATTACACTGTTCACCCGTGTTTACCAATCTTATCATTGAAAGAAGACCTTCATATTATGTTTACTCTGGCAAAATATACTTATTCACTGTCCCTTTTCTGTTCACAGGAAGCAAAATCATTTCAAAGATCCAGAACTGAGTGACAAAAATGGCCAGTATCTCATGGGTCAAGGTGAGCACTGCAACATCTTATTAAATTACGCATTCTGGTTAGGTTGTGGATTTTTTGATTTATGGAGTAACTGACATTTTTTCTCTCCAAGGAGTGAAAGTTTACATTGATCCATTCACTTATGAGGACCCTAATGAGGCCGTGAGAGAGTTTGCTAAGGAGATTGATGTCTCATTTGTCAAAATCGAAGAGGTTATTGGGGCAGGTAAGTCTTCCTCCCTCACAACATTTATTTCTTTTGGGCACATAATTTATTTTCAGACGGTGCAGTCACATATTTGGTTTGTCATTTGTCTTTGATATTTAACATACAGCTACGAGATTTCACAAAAAAGTTTTTTCTTGATGCTTATCACTTAATACAGTCACAACCTGGTTAAAAAATAGTTAAAAATTGAGTGCTTTATTTTGCCATTTTAGGCGAATTTGGCGAAGTCTGTCGGGGACGGCTGAGGATTCCTGGTAAGAAGGAGAACTATGTTGCCATCAAGACCCTTAAGGGTGGATACACAGACAAGCAAAGGCGGGACTTCCTGTCCGAGGCCTCAATCATGGGCCAGTTCCAGCACCCCAACATTATCCACCTGGAAGGCATAATAACAGCCAGCTGCCCCGTCATGATCCTCACAGAGTTCATGGAGAATGGAGCTCTGGACTCGTTCCTGAGAGTAAGTATGCGTAGGATCAGTGGTGCATGTTTGTTGACGTAACCATCTCAAGGACTCTCTGACATAGATCCTTCTTTCTTTCTCTCCAGCTCAATGATGGCCAGTTTACTCCAATACAGTTAGTCGGGATGCTGCGCGGCATCGCATCGGGAATGAAATATCTCTCGGAAATGAGTTACGTACATCGGGATCTTGCCGCACGGAACATTCTTGTCAACAGTAACCTGGTTTGCAAGGTGTCCGACTTCGGTCTGTCCAGATTCCTGCAAGAGAATTCGTCTGATCCTACTTACACCAGCTCACTGGTAAGAGCAAATGCTTAGGCACTTCATACTGACTCAATATTTTTAACCAAGTATTATTATTAACTCATGCATCATGTTCTTAATCTCCATTATTTATCAGAACATAACTGATCTGCTTCTTTCAGGGTGGAAAAATTCCAATCCGTTGGACGGCACCCGAGGCCATTGCATTCCGTAAATTTACTTCCGCATCAGATGTATGGAGTTACGGAATTGTCATGTGGGAAGTGATGTCGTTTGGAGAGCGACCATACTGGGACATGAGCAACCAGGATGTAAGTTTGACATTTTATTTTGTTTAACATTGTGACAGTTTTTTTGTTATGCCAATAGTCAAAATTTTTGCAGATATTGCTTTCAGTTACACTACTGTTCAAAAGTTTGGGGTCAGTATGATTTTTTTTTTTAAAGAAACTAATACTTTTATTCACCAAGGATGCATTAAACTGATCAAAAGTGACAGTAAAGACTTAATAATGTTACAAAAGGTTAATATTTTAAATAAATGCTGTTCTTTTGAACTTCGTTCATCAAAGAATCCTGAAAAAAAGCAGTTTCCATAAAAATATGGAGCAGCACAACTGTTTTCAACATTGATAATAATCATAAATGTTTCTTGAGTATCAAATCATCATATTAGAATGATTTCTGAGAGATCATGTGACACTGAAGACTGGAGTAATGATGCTGAAAAGTCAGCTTTGATCACAGGAATAAATTACAGTTTACAATATATTCACATAGAAAACAATGGTTGTTAGTTTTCAGTTGTTTCCGCAACTGAACAATAATAAAAAGAAGGCAATTATCTCACAACTCGAGATATAAACTTGTGATTCTGTTTTTTTTCCTCGCAATTCTGACTTGTTTTCTCGCAACTGAGATATAAACTCGCGATTGCAAGTTATAAAGTCCAATTTTGAGGGGAAAAGACTTTTTCTCAGAATTGCGAGTTTATTTCTCACAATTCTGACTTTATAACTCACAATTGAAAGTTGATATCACAAGGTTTTATAGGTTTTATACGAGGTCATAATTGTGAGAGAAAAAAGTTGCAATTACCCTTTTTTTTATTCAGTGGCAGAAACAAGCTTCCATAAAAAAATATTTTAAAGTGTAATTATATTTTACAATATTACTGTTTTTACTGTATTTTTTTATCAAATAAATGCAGCCTTGGTGAGCAATTAAAAAAACAAAAAAAACAAATCTTACTGATCCCAAACTTTTGAATGATAGTGTACATTACAAAAGATGTTTCCAATATCAGCCGAATCCGGCCGAAACTTACAAATAATATCTTAGAAGTGCTAATATTGTCATTATACATTATACATACTATATCTTCACTAATACATCCTTCGTCCCTAAAACATTTTCAGTTCACTTCCTCACTTTCATCCTCCCCTCATTAACATAATCTGTTTCACCCAATCAGGTGATCAATGCCATAGAGCAGGATTACCGGCTGCCGCCTCCTCCTGACTGTCCCACATACCTGCACCAGCTGATGTTGGACTGCTGGCAGAAGGAGCGGACGGCACGGCCACGCTTTTCCAACATTGTCTCAGCGCTCGACAAGCTAATTCGCAACCCCGCCTCACTTAAAATCACCGCCCAAGAGGGGGCAGGGTAAGTTTCACATCTGTTACAGTTCCATATCACTTATTATTCCAGTTATTTCAAAGAGCATTGCAGCCTAACACAGCAAAAGAACCACAAAGACCTTTTTTAAATCTTACAAAACATTTCTATTTTTACACAAAATTACTATTGAAAGCATGTGTCAAATTGCCCACTGATTTCTTGAATTTAGAATCAAATAAATTCTAGGACATTTTTCGGTTACTAACTATAAGTAACTTTGCAACTACATGTCAACTAACTCTCTTTAGAGTATTAGTAGACTGTTAGGGTTCGGGTTAGTAGAATAAGTTGACGTAGTTGCAAAGTTACTTATAGTGGTTAGAATATCTGTTGGGGAGCATCAAAATAAAGTATTAGCAGATATTAAGCAGACAGTCTACTAATACTCTGACTGCTAGTTGACATGTAGTTACTTATAGTTAGTAGAATGTCTAAAGTAGCCTATTGAAATAGTGTTACCCATGTTTCAATTGTATTTCTATTGGTTTAATGTTGCCGTGTTGACTAAAACAATTAATGTTGGGCAGGATTACTGAAAAATACTTACTTCTTCACAGGAGACGTAATGTGATTACAGTAATGCATTTAGCCCAACAATGCTTGTCAATCAGGAACATAGCGGTTCCTGTTTTAGGTTTAGCCACTCTCATTCCGTCCATCATTTCATTAGCTTGGCTCTCATCCACACAGTATGGCCTCTTGTATGTTAGTCTTGCCCCTCCCCTCTCAGCATGTTGGCCTGTCAGTCTGTCAATCAAGTCTCAGTATGAGCACATATCTGTCTGTCACATGTTCGCCTCTCCCCTCCCCCTCCCCTCCAGGGAAAGCTGTTCGAGTCTTCCTCTCTTTGGCAGCCTTTCTAGATTTGTGTCGCTGCAGGCTGACTCATGACATCATCTTAATATGGGCAATTACATGCGTTTTAACACTTCCCCCTCTTCCTCCTCAGACCCTCTCACCCTCTGTTGGACCAGCGTTCCCCACTGACGCCCTCATCCTGTGGGACAGTGGGCGACTGGCTCAGGGCCATCAAGATGGAGCGTTATGAGGAGAGTTTTCTACAGGCTGGTTACACGTCCATGCAGCTACTCGCCCACATCAGCACAGAGTGAGTAAAGATAATATCACCTTCAGTCAACAACATACTGAATTCCAGGTATAAAAGGAAGATTAAAAACTTGTCTTCTTTGAAGAGTAAATAACTGAGTTCACAATCGAATTTATAAAAATTAATAATAAGTGTTATTAAATAGAA
>RJVU01046259.1:4038605-4051308 GCA_003731715.1 Anabarilius grahami | reverse complement strand
ATAATGTTACTAAATGAAAACAAAGAAACTAAATAAAAAGACTAATTATATTATATTATATTATATTAATTTTATATTGTTTTTTATATTTTATTATAATATAATGTAATATACTGTTCAAAAGTTTAACATCGGTACAGTGTTTTTGAAATAGGTTTCTTATGTTCAGCAAGGCTGCATTTGATTAAAAATACAGTAAAAACAGTAATATTGTAAAATGTAATTACAATTTAAAATAACTGTTTTCTAGCATCATTACTCCAGTCTTCAGTGTCACATGATCCTTTAGAAATCATTCTAATATGCTGATTTGCTGCTCAAAAAACATTTCTGATTATTATTATCAATGTTGAAAACGGTTGTGCTGCTTCATATTTTTTCCAGGATTCTTTAGTGAATAGAAAGTTCAAAAGAACAGCTTTTATTTGAAATACATGGTAGTTTTTTGTCCAAAAAAAAAAAAAAAAACTTGATCCCAAACTTTTGGACACATAAGTTTGGGATCAAGTTCACTTACCCGGAATCCTCAGCCATTCCCCACAGACTTCGCCAAATTCGCCTGAAATGGCAAAACAAAGCACTCAATTTTTAACCATTTTTTTAACCAGGTTGTGACTATATTAAGTGATAAGCATCAAGAAAAAACTTATTTTGTGAAATCTCGTAAATATCAAAGACAAATGGCTGAAACAAAATATGTGACTGCACCGTCTGAAAATAAATGATGTGTCCAAAAGAACTGTAGTGTATATTTATATATATTTATTGTTTTTACATATGCAAACATATATTACCAACGTAATATAATCTTTTCTATGTTCATGTCTGCTATTATATTAAAAGCTAAGGTCTAATTCTGTTCTTTATTTCTCTCTCTCTCTGTTTCCGTGTCTCAGGGATCTGCTGCGTTTGGGAATAACTCTGGCTGGTCATCAGAAGAAGATTCTGTCCAGCATTGAGGCTCTTGGGATTCAAAACAAAACTCCAGGGAATGTGCTCTACTGAGTGAACCGTACACACTCACACACATGCAAACGCTTGTTGAGTTTGCCAGAGAACCTTCATGTAACCTATCCACTCACAATCAGGAACATTTCTACTTCCTTTTTACCGGGTCACTTAAGGATCAAGATTGCTTATTTGCTTCCAAGGGGACCAGTCCAGGAACATGTCGGAAACGTCACTGTAATACTACTAATATTACAAAGCTTCATTTGTGATATCAAACGGGTCTCATAGGGACGTTACCTCACCCTTTTCCACATTTCGGGGAGCCACATGATGTAATCCAGAAGGAAAGACTTGCTCTGACATCATAATGTAAAGACAGTGAAGTATTTCCATTTTTGCTGAGTATTTTTCTAAAGGAGACTTTCGTACTGAAGAGGATCGTAGAGTAAGACCTTTATAATGCAAGAATGTGGATACAAGTATCAGATTATTAATGAGGACTTCTTCATCCTTAATTTTAAGGATGTGTTGTGCACAAACGGTCAGATACACACTACGTGGCTAAAGTGCTAAAAAAAAAAGGTATTGTTTTTTTAAAAATGCACTCTGTGTGTGTGTATGTGAGCAGCAATAAGAAAATTAGCACAAAAGTCTTAGCACTTTTTTCAGAGGAGAAAGACATGAATGAAGCAAAGGTTCCATTGGTGAACTAAATATGCGAAACAAACGTGCTTATACAAACACACACACACGTAGAGATCTGCAACACTTGACTGGCACTAAAAAGAGACCAAATAAAAGACACTCTGTTGTTTTATGAGTGGCTGAAAGACTCGAAACAACCTTTGAACGTGTGCCATACTGTTTTGTTGATTACGGGAATGTTGTGCTGGTTTGACTCACCAACTTGAAGCTGGTGTTCATCATCAACTAAACCACAAGATTCAAAAGCCCCCCTTTCATACCACACGTGGGTTTATGGGTAGGAGGATGTGGTCTTCACATTGGAGATCCACAAGAATAAACCAGGGTCTTTTATTCTGTTGCCTCTTTTTTTTTTTTTGTATAAATATATCTTGATTTATGTAAAAAGATTCATTTTCTTTGTCAGTGTAATCTGTGTTTCTGTTACAATAAAAAGTATACATTTAGTCTAGTTTTAAAATTTCTTTCTTGCTTGCTTCTCTTTTAATAAGACAAGGAATCGAATTAAGGCACTGTTTACACGTATGCGTTTTGGTTGATCAGATCACAAGTGAACGACGCTAAATACAGGTGTAAACGAGGCCTAAAATGGTTTGAGCTTGTCCACTTTCGACCACTTCCAGAGCTGGTCGAAAACACATTTGACCGGATTGCTTTGGTTGTCTAGACGCTCATGTGGTCAAATGCATTCGAACAGCCATAAAAGACCATCTACTCTCCGCCTACTGACCTAATGCATAAACATTATGGGAAGCGCACTTGCCAGAAGGGATTTAAACTTTGTTGGATGAAGACCCAAGTTCAGTTTAAAGATGAAAATGTACCAAGCACAATGTTCTCTCACCACTCCTGATTTCTAACACTCACTCCCTGCCTTCGGCCGGTCTTGTGGCTGTCAGAGCAGAAACTAAAGCTAATGATCTCCATCTGTTTTTCCGCCATCTCCAGTCACGTTCATATGTAAATTGCATTATCTTATTTTGTCCATTAGATTGAAAGATCTGAAAAAACATACATTTACCCACCCATAGACCCTCCCCTCAAAGAAATCAGGACAGAAGTGGTTGAAATTGGACAAAAGAGATTAAAACACCAGGGGTCTGTACCATGAAGCCGGATTAGCTGGCTAGCCAGGTAAATTTCAGATTAGTTTGCGCCAATCCTGGTTTTTAGGTACCATGAAAATGACTTGGCTTTTAGCAGTGTTCATCACCATAGTAACTTACGCTCTATGGCTAACCTGCTCCGGGGCAGGTTTTGTTCTGGGTAAGAGATCTCAAACCGAAACTGGACCAATCGGATGTGAGCAAAGTGACACTGACACCTCCAATGTAATAAAGTCACTCCCCCAGTTTCTCTTCCTCAAAATTAAAGTTCACTATATAGTAAAAAAAAAAATAAATGATGAAATTGTTTGGATTTAATGATAATTACTTAGAATTTTTTTATGATTTATATTATTACATTGTTATTAATCCATTACACACAAGCAATTTTAGTTTAACAGTTAAGCATTTAGTTTCAATGCATATTAATATATATTCAGATCATATGTAATATAAATAAGCTGTAAATAAAATCTTTAATTATGACTACATGACCTTACATGTTTGAGTCTCTATCGCTATATATTATCAACTATTTAAACTAACTTCACAAGTTTGACTTGCACTGATAGAGCAAAATAATTTCTTTTATTTGTCCTCTTTCATGGACAAGTATTTTCTTTAGTGTAAATGCGTTTAAATTCTTCATTTACTTAAATCTCTTAACCTTCAGCAAAAGAGTTTTGAATCGCGCTGACTCTCTCGCGAGAAGTGAAACACAGTTTCTCTCTGTTGCAAGGCATGTGATTGGCTGTTTGCCACTGATGTCATGCATTCATGTGTACGCGCGCCACCAACTCGGGGTCAAAGCCTGAGTTGACAGAGAAAGTTGATGATCAGCATCATGGTACCAACAAAGCCAGATTGGAGTGGTTTGGTTTTGTCAACTTGAAACTAATCCTATAATCCTGAGTTCGTTCAACTACCGTCATGGTACACGCCCCAGGTGTAAACGGGGACATGTCTTCCTTGTCTACTTGTGATCCGATGGATATCTTAATATCAGGTGTAAACAGGGCCTCAGATACTGTAATGTCCTCCCTAGTTCAAAAAACGCATTTGTTGAAACTAAAGATGTGGTGACATTTCAAAAAAAATTCAAAAAGGTCCGTTGTGCATTATGAATAATGTAACAATGTATGAAGCACAGCACAGTCATTTTCAAACCAAGCAGCTTTTGTTGGTCAACATGGCAAATCAATGTGATCAACTTGAACCTACTGCAAAATCTGCATGGGGAAATCTTTTGCCCTTGCAAAATTCCCAATCGCATTGATTTCCTAATGAAATGTGACTGCACCTGTGAAGTAAGGAGGAAGTATGATGTTCCTGTGTGCAGTACCTTCTGTGTTGGAAAGGGATGGCTGTTTATTTCTGAGATTGAGATTCCTGATCATTTCGGTTTGATCTTGACCTTTGAGTGGACCTTTTTGGACTCCGGATTGTTTCGCATTGTAATGCAGATTTGCAAAGAGGATGAATTGAAAGATGGGCCAACGCTATTTGGGACTCTGCAGCAAACTCAAGGTGAAGGTGAAGAGCACATTTACATATGTTTTCAAGGCACGGCAGAAAAATAAACTTGACTTAAGAAGCCTGTTTAATTCTAAGGTTCAGAGAGACTGTGGAAAATGGTCGTGACAAACTAAATATGCCTGTTTTTGGCACATAAATCTTTCACAAACATTATAATTCGACCTCAGAGAAAAATCTAAATAAATAATAAATGTATATGACCCTTTTAATTCTTGCTCTCTTCCAGTCTTCCCGTTCTCCCGGGATCCTTCTTGATCCTTTTATCTGTGACTGACTATGCTGCGGTCCGCACACACCTGCTGGATGCATATTTCCATAATTGTTTTGGGGTGATCCGATTTCTTGGACATTCTTGTTTTAAGCATTCCTCCCTGAAGATACAATGACCTTCTCTACTCGGCAGAGGTGCGAGTGAGATTTGGGAATGGGGCTTAGAGTTCCCCTCCCCCCGTCTGTGTCTCTTCACCAATGGATCTCTTGTCCCCAATCCCTTCAGAAGAAACAACCAGTTCTTTCCCAAGACTCCTTGAAAACGTCCTTGACTTAAACCTTCTTTTGACTTCGCCTCCTCTCTTTTTCCTCCCATCTTGCAGTTTCCTTGCGTGTCTGTTTGTAAGTTTATCTATCCCATCTTTGCAAACACATCTGGGATGCAGTGGTATTTGGTAAATCTCGTGTCCAGGTATACTTTTTAGCCCTAGAATCAAAAGATAATAAATGTTGCACAAAGTCAATATGTAGTTATTTAGAACAGTTAAGATTATTTACATTATTTTATAGACAATTATAAGCATTTCCCCCTGAAATTCTATTATTTGCCTTAATGTTTTACTTTTAAATATTGTTTCTAATTTTCATTGATAATTATCTCTGTTCTCAAAGATAATTATCCTTAGACTCTCATTACTGAAATGGAATAATGAAAATCATTGTGTCGCGACTAAATACACACCAATAATTAGTTGAACCTATCTTTTTTCAAAAGATATTCACACTTTTTGTATATATCAGTTTATTCATTTATTTATTGCATCACATTAATAAGATGGGGGTTGGGGTTATTTTGATTTTGGAATGAAATATGACTTCTGATTATAATTATTAATTATAATTATTATATAGCATTTTTGACATTAAATAGCATTTTTGAGGCTGCGTTTGAAACCTATGTGGTCCAAGTTGTTCTTCTGTAAGAAACTGAAACGAGCATACATTAGAAGCTATTGTCAAATACAAATAGATTTAATGTTGGGTCCGTATTATTAGGGCGGGAGAGTGGTTAGGAGATTATGATTGTCCTTATTGTGCTAAGCTCTTCTGAATGCTTCAGTAAATTATATGTTGCTGTGCTGAGTTTTTGGGGTCTATGATTGTCTGTCTTAGTTGCATGTCTGTTTGCTCCAGGAGCCTTTATCTTTTGAGGAAGAACACAAAGCACATTCCTCAAGTGTCCCACCCCACCCCCTACTCCAATCTTTGTCTTTAAACAATGCCTGCCAGCCTCTTCTCTTACCATGCATCCCTTTGCAGGACAAAAGACAGAAGTCAGCACACTCCTCTCTTCCTTCACATATGGATTTATCATCTTTCTCAGTCATTACTCAAGCCAAAAAGCTGAACATCCAATCTTTAATAAGCTGTCCAGATGAAGTGGTTGTGTTCTTAACTCTCATGTTAAAGCAATAAGCAATTAAGTATGTTTTATGTGCCAAGCTACATTTATAAAGAAACAGTAATCCATCGGCAATTTCAGTCGAGAGACTGTAGGCTAGGAAAAAACATGCAGCCAGCATAGCCTTCAAAATTAAATTTGAATTTTGTGGCTCTTGTTGCTTGAAGTTTGAAGTCATTTATTTGTTAGGTAAGCTTGGTAGATGTGTTTAATAGTCAGTGCATGAAACCGAAAGATATGATTTAAGTGTAAAAATGAATGATTAAGTGTTCATAAGGTTCATTTATATTGTTTGCAGCAATTATGAAAGCAGTGCTCATAAAGGTATGCTTTGCAGTCTTACTGGTGGATGGTTTGTTATTTACAAAGTTCTTGTTATGATCAATGACAACGACATAATTGTAGTTCTCCAAAATAATCCATACAGGGGCCAAGAAACATATCAACACCAAGTAAACAAATTATGGACAATATTTTGAAGCGCTGTGGTAAAAAGCCTTATATCTTTGAAACTCTAGGTGGCGCTGACATTAAACTTCTCAGATACCTTCAGGTCATGCTTTTGATGATCCCTACCACATTTCATGCCATTTGGTGCCAATGATTTTCTGTCAAAATTAGTATCAACAGTTTCAGCATGATCCAAGGAGTTCATATTTACTGGCAAACATTTCACAAGCTATAATCAAAAATAGCCATTTTCATGAAGGTGGTGCTGTCGTCAAATTTGGTATATGCCCTCAAATCATGGTCCTAATGAAGCATACCAAGTTTTCAATTTTAGGACAAAGGGTTGAAAAGCTATAACCAAAAGAAAAGTGAATATTTAAACTGATGGTGGGGCTATAGAGTTTATTCTAGAGACCCTAAAGTTGGCCAGGGGTTTATTCATGCCCACCCTATTAAGTGTGCCAAATTTCACCTTTTTCCTGCGAGTGGTTCTAAGAGCTGCCATAGACTCACATGGCAGGGGAAGAAGAAGAATAAGAAAACTACCGGATGCTATAAGGGCTACACATTTTTGGTTCTTTGACCCTAACCACATCAACACAGGAAAGAAAATTGTATTCCCCAAACCATTTCAGGTTCAGGTCTTTAACAGGAGTATTGTGGCTCAAATTAGAAAGCTAATGGAACTAAAATCATTCTCAAAGATTCTTTGCTCAAACACAAAAACATATGGTTTGTTATTCACAAAGTTCTTGTTAAGATCAATGACAACGACATAGTTGTAGTTCTTCAAAATAATCCATACAGGAGCCAAGAAACATAACACCAAGAAAACAAATTATGGACAATATTTTGAAGCATTGTGGTAAAAATCCTTATATCTTTGGAACACTAGATGGACATTGAACTCCTCAGATACCTTGAGGTCATGCTTTTGATGATCCCTACCACATTTTGTGCTGGTATGTCAAAGCGTTTAAAAGAGATTAATATTTACATTAAATGTTTAAATGGTGGATAGACAAATTCTGGCAAAATTGGTATCAAAAGATTCAGCATGACCCAAGAAATTCATATTTTCTGGCAAACATTTCAGAAGCTCTGAGCAAAAATAGCCATTTTTCAGATTTCATGATCTGTTGGTGGTGCTGTCGTCAAATTTGGTATGTGCCCTCAAATCATGGTCCTAATGAAGCATACCAAGTTTTCAATTTTTGGACAAAGGGTTGAAAAGTTATAACCAAAAGAAAAGGGAATATTTAAACTGATGGTGGCGCTATAGAATTTGTTCAAGAGATGCTAAAGTTGGCCAGGGGTTTATTCATATCCATCCCATTAAGAGTGCCAAATTTCATAATTTTCCTACGAGCGGTTTTAAGAGCTCCCACGGACTCACATGACAGGGAAAGAAGAAGAAGAAAATAACCGGATGCTATAGGGGCTACGCACTTTTGGTGCTTTGACCCTAACTACATCAACACAGGAAAGAAAATTGTATTCCCCAAACCATTTCAGGTTCAGGTCTTTAACAGGAGTATTGTGGCTCAAACTAGAAAGCTAATGGAATTGAAATCATTCTCAAAAATTCCTTGCACAAACACAAAAATAAGATGATTGGGAAGTAACAGAATGTAGACTTTGTCAAGCACACTTTTGTAAATTGATTAGGTTACTTTTTATATAATGTCACTATTTTATTATTTTTTAAACAAAGTTGTTTCACAAAATTGGGCAAACTCCATGTTCTTTACATAATGACAGATATCTCTGTTTTGCAGTTTTAAGCCTTTTACATCCTTACTCCAAACGTAGCAAATCCATTTAAAAAAAAAATATCAAAATGTGACTAAAAAAGCATTCTCGTTGACAAACAAACTGAAGTGCTGTAATATTGTTTTTGAAATCTCTTTGTTTTATTGCTCTGTTTTATAGGAGGTCATTCTCTTGTGCTTTAGTGTGTATTTAGTGTATACTTCTGTGTGTGACACACTTGTCAGAGGGACGTCTCTGGTGCCTGAGTGTTGACAGAGTGTGTATGTGACCTTTGTGTGAATGGCCATCCATTATAGAATGACGGGGAAGATAAGGACAGAGGTCTGTCCTATTAGAGAGCTGTGTGTGTGTGTGAACACTCAGCTCTTTATGTCTAGTTCATTCTTGTGTGCAGTGAAGCATATGGGTGGACCTGACTGGAGAGGGGGCATAGATAAGAGTGATATAAAGCCAGACACTCCATAAGGTGTGTGTGTGTGTGTGTTTGAATGGTCTGTGCATTATTAACATTCCATGCTTTAGGGGTATTTGTTGGTCATTGTAAGGGTTAAAATAATGTTCCGTTTTGAATACAAGTTAAGCTTTGTGGACAGCATCTGTGACACTGCTGATTCACAAAGAAACAATTGCAACTTGTAATTTGTGTAAAATGTTGCTGTATGTGTAATACAGAGAAAAGTTCACCATGTTGTTAATGTATGGTCAATGATTAATCTACCTAGAGAAGTAGTCCTACTTGAAAAAGATGATTGGGCAGTACCCCAAGCCTTCAAACTGCCAGGATCCAACAAAGTCTCAAACCACTCTGCCGAGACTGCCAAAGGCAGCTGAACAAAATGACCCTAAGCCATAACAGTGTGAGTTGACCACATGGGCTCTGAGGACCCCCGGAGTATGTAGCACCAAGTGACCAGGTAAACTTCAGCATACTAATTGATAGTGGTGAACGGGACACAAAAATGACAGTTCATTACGTGGACCAAAATTAGGAAGTTGTAACACTCGGTATTGAAGTCACCGTCTGGTATGGGTTCGGTACAGCGGGGGGCGAAAACTAAACATAAAATTGCTTCTTTTTTTCTTCTTTTTCATTAAACAGTGGTTTATTGAACAAATTGTGTATCTATCTTGAAATAAATTAAATTATAATTAACATTTTCAATTGCACATAAGGCGGGTTTTGCATTAACGTGTAAATCTAATTCTAAACGTATTTTTCAGTTGTTTTTCTTCAAGTTACTGTAATAACTTGTTTTCATGGCAAATTTATTTAAGCATGCATTAAATAATTAAGACATTAATAACAGGTAAAGTAAATATAATGAATATATAAGCTAATATAGTGCATGTATTTAGTGAAATGCTTCATTTCTCTAGTGAACTAACATGCTGTGGACACTAAATGACTTGCCTAAGGTAAATGTAATGTTACGTGAGATATTATTTTCAAGCTGTTTTATTGATGTCTTTCCGCGGTTGAAACACTGGTTGAGAGATCACACATAAACATCTATGCATAGATCGTCTGTTCTTCTTCTTTTGCACTTTTTCTTGTTGTAGTGGTTAAAAAAAAAGTGTTGCATTACCGCGCGCACCCCCTTCTGGATTGGAGAGTGGATCGCCTGTGACTGACTGTATTCTTCGTCTGACTGTATTCACAGAATTGTGACGGTTCGGGATGAATACATGTACCATTACACCCCTATTAATTAATGATTTTGTGATGAGGAAGGCAAGAAAGACTACGCTTGGCCTGAAAAGCAAGAGATGGTAGTCACACTTCCAAACTATCTAAAAAATGTATTTGGTTCAAAGATGTTTGCTCATGAGCCGGCCCTGCAATCTAGACAACATTTCAGCTCAAATAGCTCACATTATGGTACACAATATTTAAATACAAGGTGCACATTTCTACATTTAAACTCTCCTGTACACTTGCATGATAGACGTGCATTATTGTGACACGTCTTTAGTTCGTTTTCACAAACTGAGAGTCGAGTCAAAATTATGTTCGGTGGTAATGGACAGAGGTGCTGCTATATCAAGTCATGTCCACAACTCGAGGCCGTAAGCATGTCTTGAACATTGGGATAACCAAACCAAGTTTTTTTTTTAAAATATACACACGTTCACTCTTAATTGGATGCCTAATATGCTAAAATAGCTCCATGAAAATTTCTTGTATTGTCACATTCAATTATGTATTACATGAATCACGTAAATAATGGCTTATATTTTCAATGGACTCTTTTCAGAAGTCATCATAGTAGGGTAAACTTAGCAAAAACCCACAAAAACACCCCTGACTTTACAAAAGAGGAAAAATTATCAAAAGACTGATTAACCTTTAGCTCCTGTGAACAGTAAGCCCCGCCTTCTTTGATTTGATTGGCCATCTCAGTTTGACATTGACAAGCGCTCATAGACCACTGAGATCCTAAAATGTATTTTGTCATCCTAACAACAAACAGAGTTTTGCAAATTGAATGCAGCACAGCAGTTTCAAGAACATTATATATTGGGAGGACAATTTGTCCCCATATGATTACTGTTGGGATCTTGTCCCCCCTGTGTCTATGGTGGTTACATCTCACAGTAGCCCATCACACACAGAGGACAAGTCCAAACCCCTTCAACACCGCATGCATTTCAAGAACAGCAGACCACGCTCAGCTGTTTCGCTTCACTCTCAGCCTGAGGTTATCTTTCCTTCTCTCAATCAATCTGTCCATGCCTCCCTCAGTCTGTGTACGGTTTAGTGTTTGCCGACCTCTATCATTCTTTCAATCAGTCTGTCTTAGCTTTAAAGCCCAGTCTATTTGTCCTCTTTCATATCACTCCATTTGTTTTCACTTCCTCAATCCGTCTTCCTTGTCCACACATCCACCTCATCAATCTGTTTTCCTGTCCTCCCTCTGTCCACCTGCGGTAATTTGGCCTGTTTTTCCTCTACTTCCCCACCATCCCACTCTTCAGTAATTTCACCTGGCTGGGAGCCGTACACTAATGAGAGGGTAATCAGAGGGATTTCGGGTGCCCTGCTGCCTGAATCGGCCCTTCACATTCGCCCCAGGCTTTTGCAGGCCCTCGGGGACCCGAGTGCGGTGGAAACTGCACAGTTAAGACTGTCTTATTAAACTTGCCTCAAGGGGCCAAACCTTCACAAACAGTCTCAGTCCCACAGTGAAGAATTCCATTGTCAGCCAACCTCTGATCCGGGCGTCTTTCCTGCGGATCAGCAAGTCTTAATGTGATTGTCTTGACTGCTCAGGCTCGGCCCAGAGGCCTGCCCTCTCTTAACCTGGGTGGGGGGTTGGTTTTAAACTCTGATACGGGATCAGCTTTAGCTAGCCTAAATACTTTTTATCCTTGTAAAGATAGCATAAAGATATCAACATACATCCCTGTTGAGTAAAAACCCACACTAGGCCTTCAGAAGCCTGTTTTACGAAGTTGTTGTTATTGAGTTGACAAAACCAGATGAATCATACCCGGTTTAAATGGGGTTCAGCGGCCTCACAACACTTGGTATAAACTACTTGAGGATTTCATCCAGAGTTTGTAATTAACTCAATAGCATGTGCACCTGAAAGTGTGACCTGAATAGCGAACTGCGTCAAACATGGAGAGAATCAGTGTGATTCACTAAGCACCCTCCAATGAACTCAATTAAAACTATAGAGCGCTGCAGTGATTATGTGTTTTTGTAGGCCAACCCAGAAGTTTTTTGACAAAAAAAACCCATTCAAATTTTTCCATTAACTTCTGGATTGTTGCAGAAAATAAGCTCTGTGACTAACAAACTGCAGAAGTAAAAAAGCTAAACAGGCCATGAGCACCATGGTCACATGACTTAAACATCACCACCAAGCTTCAGTCAACTTTCGGTCTTTAATTTAAAAAAAAAAAAAAATTCTCTGAATGTTTGAATTAGAATAAAAGGCAAGAGCACTATTAAAAATAATGAGGCTGAACGCACAGCCATGCAAAGTACATTTCATTTGACTCGTACGTGTAGGCAGGCATTTGACACATGCACAGTTTTGGGCAATCTCTCGCCACTAGTTACAACCCATGTAAATATATTTGTATTCTTTCATGCTAGAGTTGTACAAATGAGGAAACTTTCTAAATTCTTTACACAATTTTTCTACTTTGTCGCTGTAGCTTGCATGCGTTCTGGTCTGTTCCGTTTATGCAGTTTTTCTTTGACTACCTTGTGAAGCGACGCCTCCAGGGCACGGTTGCCACCTTGTAGATAAATTACTGCAAAAACAGTTAAATGCACATGTGCGACCTACGTGCACAAAGTATGCATGGTTACAAAAACTCGGTGAACATACAGTACGCGCGTACTCTTCTGATGACGAAATCCGCGTCATGCGCACTATGCTGACCCTCGCATACACGTAAAAAGTGAACTATACTTTGGGCTTTATAAACAACCTTTTAAGACAAGTAAAAGCTTTTAAAAGCACAAGTAGGTATTACGGAGGTATTTAATGTAGAA
>RJVU01046259.1:4002256-4036778 GCA_003731715.1 Anabarilius grahami | reverse complement strand
AGGCAACCCAAGAATACCTTTACTCTGTGCCATTATCATTGTAGACGCTGTGATACTCTATAGAATAAGAATTTTTCTATGTAAACCTGCCTTGAAAGAAATTTAAGACACTTTAATAGCCTACTTAAAGAGCTTGTTTAAACTTTACCTTCACCCTTGGCTTTAGTTGCCTTGGCTTTCTTAGGTTTGGAGGCTTTCTGTACATTGGGATCAGCATTTTCCTTTGACTGTGCCTTGGCCTCCTTTGCTTTGGTCTTGGCAGCAATCTGAAAGAGGACATAGTGACCATTCAGGCATTACGTTATATTGAAATTCCTAACAATGATTGATTGAACGGTGTAATAAAAATAGAAGTTACCCGAAAGCGCCCTTGAGCACCGGTCGTTGTTGCCCCAGAATTTGCAGGTCTCACAAAAACACCAGTCTCAATGCCTTTGTTCAGGGTTCGTCGCACCATAAACTTCAGCCGCGTCTCATCCACGGTCTTGTACTTATCTTTGATGTAGCCACGGATTGCTTGGGCTGAAACGCCCTTTCTTGAGTCCAGCTCTTTCAGAGCTTCTTTCACCATCTCCATGGTGGATGGGTGTGGAGAAACCTTCCGTCCATTGGCCTTACTGCTTGAGCTTTCAGAAGCATCTTCAACAACATTTAAACCAGTCATTAGTGATAAGTCATTCTGAAACAAATTATAATTTTAGAATTGAACAAGCCACAAAACTGCTTACAAACCTGGTTTTGTGTCAACAGTTTCATTCTCAGAATCCTCTGGGATTGTGACAGTTGGCTCTGCAGATGCTTTTTTAGGAGGCATTTCAAAATCAAATGAAAAGTCAATAAAGTTAAAACACTCAGAGACACTGCAACATGAGTCCAAGCAGCTTGAGTGTCTGTTTTATCAAGAGAAAGCGGACTTTGCTGTTGTCTGTCACCTGTTCATCATCAAGTCGTTTGTCTTCAATTAATTAGCCACATTAACATGATTNGTATGAAGAAAAAAAAAAAAAAAAGAGCCAAGAGTAGTCCAAAGTCACAGTACTCAACTGTAGGCAAGTAGTATCCAGTTGACCTATACTATATGCGGTGAGATTCTGAAGTGTGCATACAAAAGACCACAGGAGTGTAGGGAAGTGACTCAAATAATGATGGTTGGTCACATGACAATAGTACATTCATACAAACTATGGAACCCTTTTTAGTGGTCGCAAAATACTTAAATCACCTATTCTGAGTAGGTACTTTGGACACAGCCAGTGTAATGCGATTACGCAGTTAACCATCAACTGACATTGCAGCCATCAACCTAGACCTGACCACCCCAAAAGAACCTTTAACCAGCATTCATTTCCCACCAAACTAGATCAATGAGACCCAATAGCACATTTCTTGAACATACGTAAAACTTTATTTGGTATACAAGTGCTTGAATAAAAGTCACTAACGAGTAAAAACAGTAAAAGGCCTCAAATCACTTTTTTCCTCGTTTCCCTGGGGCTCTTGCAGCGGCTACAGCACCTTGCTCTCCCAATTCACCCTCTTCTGCCTTTGCTGCAGTTCTCTTTCCTCCTCTCTTAGCTGCTGGTTCCTCAACTCCCTCTTTTGATGCTTTAGAAGCTCTTTTAGCTTTGCTCGGTTTGGGCTCAGATCCACCCTCCCCTGCAGCATTCCTCCCCTTTGGCTTCTTAGCAGGGGCCACCTTTGAGGCAGTGGCATCGCTCTCGGGAGACTTAGGCTTATCACCCTAAGAGAAAGATAGAAAGGGGTGGATGTGGATGCGAAGGTCTGTGCATGTATAAAAGTGAAAATAAGAACTCACATCTGTGGCCTCCTTTTTCTTTGTGGGCTTCTTTTCTTTGCTTGTCCCTTGAATAGAGGGAGAAGGAAATAAAAATATTCAGTTAAAAAGACAGAAGCAGTCACATTACTAAAAGAGTTGTTACAGCAGTTATTCTGTACTGTGGTACAAAAATGTCACTGGGAAAAGTACTCTAAAAAAGGCTCCAATGATGTGCCATTTAGGTACTAACATGGACACTTGGTACCAATATGCATCTTTGAGGTACTCTTTAGGTACAAAGGTGTACATTTTAAAAGGGTACCACCCCAGTGACAGCTTTTGTACCTTTCTGAGACAGTGTAGAGATAAGGTTTACACTTGGGCTTTGAGTTCCAAGACCCGTTCACACCAATAACAAAACCAATTCACCAATGGACCACAATGATTGGCTTATTCTGAGTGCAGCCTGCAGTGATAACTGCAGCACATACTTCAAATTCAAGCAAACTTTGACTCAATTTCCCCAATCGAGGAAAAAAAAAAAAACCCTTTGCAGGCAACNACTCAAGAATACCTTTACTCTGTGCCATTATCATTGTAGATGCTGTGACACTCTATAGAATAAGAATTTTTCTATGTAAACATGCCTTGAAAGAAATTTAAGACACTTTAATAGCATACTTAAAGAGCTTGTTTAAACTTTACCTTCACCCTTGGCTTTAGTTGCCTTGGCTTTCTTAGGTTTGGATGCTTTCTGTACATTGGGATCAGCATTTTCCTTTGACTGTGCCTTGGCCTCCTTTGCTTTGGTCTTGGCAGCAATCTGAAAGAGGACATAGTGACCATTCAGGCATTACGTTATATTGAAATTCCTAACAATGATTGATTGAACGGTGTAATAAAAATAGAAGTTACCCGAAAGCGCCCTTGAGCACCGGTCGTTGTTGCCCCAGAATTTGCAGGTCTCACAAAAACACCAGTCTCAATGCCTTTGTTCAGGGTTCGTCGCACCATAAACTTCAGCCGCGTCTCATCCACGGTCTTGTACTTATCTTTGATGTAGCCACGGATTGCTTGGGCTGAAACGCCCTTTCTTGAGTCCAGCTCTTTCAGAGCTTCTTTCACCATCTCCATGGTGGATGGGTGTGGAGAAACCTTCCGTCCATTGGCCTTACTGCTTGAGCTTTCAGAAGCATCTTCAACAACATTTAAACCAGTCATTAGTGATAAGTCATTCTGAAACAAATTATAATTTTAGAATTGAACAAGCCACAAAACTGCTTACAAACCTGGTTTTGTGTCAACAGTTTCATTCTCAGAATCCTCTGGGATTGTGACAGTTGGCTCTGCAGATGCTTTTTTAGGAGGCATTTCAAAATCAAATGAAAAGTCAATAAAGTTAAAACACTCAGAGACACTGCAACATGAGTCCAAGCAGCTTGAGTGTCTGTTTTATCAAGAGAAAGCGGACTTTGCTGTTGTCTGTCACCTGTTCATCATCAAGTCGTTTGTCTTCAATTAATTAGCCACATTAACATGATTGGCTGAGTTGCCAGAGAAATAATAAGCTTGAAACTGAAGTAAAAAGTCAAATTGCATAGCATATAAAAATAAAGACAAGAGTTAAAGGATAAGATGAAGGAAATGGAGCATAATACAATATCATTAGAAAATATTCTGGCTAAAAAAAGTGGACGAATTCCTGTGCAATATGCTATATTGAGGTTTTTAAAGGAAACAGGAATTGATTTAAGAATATAGTTTTTTTTTCCCCCTCATTTCCCATGGATGCTCCACACTCCAGTTCAGTTGGTGGTAATGCACCGAAAGCTGGTCTGCCAACCGCCAATAAATTAAGAAGAAGAAGAAGAAGAAGTAAAAAGTCTACCGTTTCCTTGCCAAATGTTTTGTTTGTACACCTATAGAGCTTTTAGAAGAACTATTTTAATATTCATGATTCTAATGAGTATTTTCTTCTGGAATGAAATGTTACCTCTGGAATTCTAACATACACAGAAATTAAACATTTACATAGTTAATCCAATCCAGTAAAATATTTTTATATTCTCACTTGACCCCATTAGGATCATTTAGAGTTATAAACAAATTGATTATTTTGAAAAATACAAAAAAATTCCTTAATGAATGTGTGCAGTTTGTGAATAGGATTTCATAAAGCACTACATGTAACTTTTGGCCCTCTAGCTGTTAAAAATAATACTGCATGAGTCTTCCAGAAGAACATTGTTTTGGTTGTGCTTCGGCTCTGCTCCCCTTGCGCGGATGAATGACGTTCGAGGTACCGGTTGAAACATACAGGATCTTATCGGAGCAGATGAACACATAAATAACTGTTTTAATGTTTTTACAACTGGTAAGTTTTGACGTTTTGAATAATCATTGATCAATTTTTCTCGTTCGTTGTGACAACAAACATTTAGCTTTATGCTACTCACAGCCAGAACTAATTTTCTATTGCTGCGTCCCAATTCGCCTCCTTATACTACATCCTAAAAGTATGTACTGTTTTTGTAAAGAAAAAGTACATACATTTGAGTGTGTAGCAGAAGAGTATGCAAGCTTTGGGACATACTACCTCGTCATAATTGCGTCTTTAACGGATGTTCTGTCGCTTAGTTACGCAACCTGTAACTGTGAATCTCAACCTTTTTTGAGTAATTATATTCAGTTATATTATACATATATTATCTTCTTATTTTATTGGAACATGTCAAAATTTACAAAAAAAAATCATATTCAGATATTTTATAAGGACCCCCTGGCATTATGTCAAGGACCACTAGGGGTCCATGGACCCCTGGTCGAGAAACACTGGTTTAAACTACCCTATCAATCATCTTGTCACAGTTAAAATCCTCCACATTCAATTTAATTTAATTTCCTACCGTTTCGGAGAGAAATGTAGTCACACGTTTATCTGCCAGTCGTGGGTCTTTCATGCAGAGAACTCGCCTCATCTTTGCATAATGATGCATTTAAAAGTTAATGACCAAACGCATTGTTATAAAAGTTCACAATGCTGCTGCAGATGAAATATAATGTGGATAACATTTAATAAATATCTTTTTGTCAGGTTAGATACTGATTATTAATCATTCAAGCCCCTTTATCTTAACCGCTCTGCTTAAAACCGTCGGTCTCGCATATCCGTCATGTTTGTAGTTTTTTTAACACTTTTTATTTGTATTTGTAGTTCTAATCGAATCCTCGTCCACAGCGCAATGTGTTATGGGCAATATTAGCCGTTAGAAGTGTGCACGGATCTGCACTTCGAATTCTAACCGGAAAAAGTAGACCATCCGGGTATCTTTGGAATACTCATTTCAACATACTACGATTTGGGACATACTAATTCTTTTTTCGAATACTATTTAGGACGGATAGTATGCGAATTGGGATGCAGCATATGTCTACAGATAGGCCTATGACGTGACACGCATGGGTGAATGACGTATGTATGCAATTTCCCGCAAAATCCGTCCCCGACAGCTCTAAAACGTAAATCGCTATTATAGCCTACTTTTATTAGTGTATTTGGGTAAAGTAAAGACATGGTTTGGAATTTTTTTCTGCACTGTATCATTAATAACATATATATATATATAATACATAGACGTTAGACTTCCCAGGTGAAAAAAAGTACATTTCAATAATGTAGCTACTTAAAGTGCTCTATTTTCGCGCACTAATTTTGTACTTAATATACTAATAATTCTTCTTTAGTACTTCTTAAGATAATCTTAAAGGATTAGTCCACTTTTAAATAAACTTTTCCTGATAATTTACTCACCCCCATGTCATCCAAGATGTCCGTATCTTTCTTTCTTCATTCGAAAAGAAATTAAAGTTTTTGATGAAAACATTCCAGGATTTTTTTCCATATAGTAGACTTGAATGGGCACCAAACAGTTGAAGGTGAAAATGAGTTTCACTGCAGCTTCAAATTGTTCTACACGATCCCAGATGAGAAATAAGGGTCTTATCTAGTGAAACCATCGCTCATTTTCTGAAAATAATTGAAAATTATATAAGTTTTAACCATAAATGCTCATCTTGAACTAGCTCTCATCTTCTTCTCTATTTGAATTCCAACAGTGTAGACACTGCTAAGTGTATTACTGCCCTCCACAGGTCAAAGTTTTTAACTAATTTTTATATGCAATATGCTCGTATATAACAATTAGTTCAAACTTTGACCTGTGGAGGGCAGTAATACACTTAGCAGTTTCTACACTACCGGAATTCTATTTCTCATCTGGGATCGTGTAGAACAATTTGAAGCTGTAGTGAAACTAATTATGACCTTCAACTGTTTGGTGCCCATTCAAGTCTACTATATGGAAAAAAATCCTGGAATGTTTTCATCAAAAACTTTAATTTCTTCTTTTCGACTGAAGAAAGAAAGACATGGACATCTTGGATGACATGGGGGTGAGTAAATTATCAGGAAAAGTTTATTTAAAAGTGAACTAATTCTTTAAGAACATCTAAGTGTACTCAACTGTGCTATTTTGAAACACCATGAAATATGAACTAAAATGTGCTTTATTTAATATACTATCTCTGTATTTAAAACATTTATTTAGATACCACTAATAGTACATTTGAACCCATAGTGTACTACAAGAAACTAAATATATTTTTATAAATACAGAGATATTAAAAGCACATTTTAGTTCATATTTCATGGTGTCTCTAAAAAGCACAGTTGAGTACACTTAGATGTTCTTCAGATAATCTTAAGAAGTACTAAAGAATAATTTTTAGTATATTAAGTACAAAATTAGTGCGTGAAATAGAACACTTTAAGTACATTATTGAAATGTACTTTTTTTTCACCTGGGTTGTATAGGCTACCTTTTATCTTTTTTCTTTTTCAAAAATGTTTTTCCTTCCTGTAAAGTTTCCATGGAGCTGGCAGCAGATTTGGTTCAAGGCTCTTTTATTGAAGAATTGTTAGAAATCCCAATGCAGAAAATTAATTTGGAAAAAGAAAATATATCAGGAACCAAGGCTGCTGAAAAAAATGACTGCTACCTTCTTTTCTCTCTTTTTTTTCTGTAACACCTCATCCTTTCTGTTCTTCGTTTACAATTATTCTTGTCAGAAACTAGTTTACCATAAATTCTTAAACCCCCCTCAACACTGACCGCCAGTTGACCACTGCTGACCAAACGCCTAAACTTCTCTTTGAAAAACCCAACCCTAATGCAAACAACTGCCATGCATTCTGAACGTCTTATTAAAATTGAGTTACTGCCTTGTTTTTAGTCCTTTAAATTTACTTCAGCAAAGACAAATTGACTTTGCCAAATGTCACGGAAAGAAAGAAAGAGAAAACTGTGTTCCATTTGGAATTAAGCTAGGAAATTAACCATAGCTCAATATACATAGCCACTCTGATGCAATTACAAACAGTGAATTGAATTTAGTGATAGATGAGCAATCAGAGAAACCCTGATTAATATTATAATGAGCTGAAATGTACTGGCCTTTGTTTCATGAGTTAATTTGATCATGGTGTGATCTGTCTGTCTGTTTATTATTCTGTTTCTGTTCATTCTGTACACATGCTAACTCATAACTGAGGACATGTAGAGCTGTGTCTTGTGCATGTGTGTTTCCATTCATTTGTGCACACACACACACTCAAGGACGGATCATTTGGTTTTGATTTTTTCCAACATCTGGTTACAATATGGCTGTTTGTCCTTCAGTAAGTTGCGTTTGTGTGTGCAGTGAGTGTGATTTGAGTTCAGACTGTGCTTGTGTGTGTATACACGTGTTGTGCAGATCACAGGGATTGTGAGCTTGCGTGTATTTATTAACCCATTTATACGAGAGCCATGCCACACTCCCCATGAGATGAGATTACTGTTATCCATAGCACGGCTTTAACCACACTCCATTTCAGTTTCGCTCGCTCTCTCTCTCTCTCTCTCTCTCTCTCTCTCTCTCTCTCTCTCTCTCGATCCACAGTAATGTTTTGAACTGCCAAAGTTCATATGTACAAAAACACACATTTAAAGGGTTAATTCACCCAAAAATGAAAATTCTGTCATTTATTTCTTACCCTCATGTCGTTCCACACCTGTAAGACCTTCGTTCATCTTCAGAACACAAATTAAGATATTTTTGATGAAATCCGTTGGCTCAGTGAGGACTCAACTGACAGCAAGATAATTAACACTTTCAATGCCCAGAAAGCATAAAACAGTTAAAACAGGGAAGTGTGTGGGGGAGTGGATAGTGTTCTCAACTGGGTTCGAATCCTGGTCAGGACAGTGTTTTGCGATAAAAACTCTTTTACAGACCCATTGCAAATGTTTTATTGAAAGTAAAATCGATAAATCATATTATAAGATTGAATATCAAGTGTATGTATAAAATGCCTTCTTTTATCAATTTGCAGGGCTTGTTTTATTTGTTCCATGGATGGCTCAGCTAAACAGGCCAATAAGAGACTATTAACTACTATTACTCTTTTTAATTATAATGTCTAATTAAAAAGTTTACAAATGTATAAAACTGATCAGAGATCAGGTAAAACCTATAAATTTGATTCATGGGTTCACAGAGATCAGCGCCACCCAGTGGTGAACCATTGAATAGTTATTTCGACATATCCAATAGATATTTCGCAGATGAATTCCAGTCATTCCTAGCCTGACGTGGTCATACTCAATTCTAGTTCGAATATGAGTCTGATACTGCTCCATTGGGCTTTGTTTATGGGGGCGTAATTTCAACCGATCCAGGAAAGACCTCAATTGGATAGACCTACAACCAATCAGAGCTACAGAGTAAGTGACGTGTGTTGAGCGACGCATAGTTGTCAACAGAACTCAACTGCACACATGCTGGATCTAGTAGAAGATGAGCGTAAACAATCTTTGCCGGTGTTGTAAAAAGAATTTAAGAATACACAGAGTACTTGCCAACACGAGCTTAATTTTTGAGTGAAGTATTAAAGGTAAATGCATATACG
Organism: Anabarilius grahami; assembly: GCA_003731715.1. Taxonomy (NCBI): domain Eukaryota; kingdom Metazoa; phylum Chordata; class Actinopteri; order Cypriniformes; family Xenocyprididae; genus Anabarilius; species Anabarilius grahami. The sequence goes on along the minus strand of RJVU01046259.1, from coordinate 4,027,992 downwards.
ATCAAATTCTCCGATAATTCTCTATCTGTCGATATCTTCTATAACGGACGCGATGGCGGAATCTACACATCTCAGTTCCTCAGGTTCTTCAACAACAGCCATCATTGTTGTAAACTAATTCAACCCAAGCGCTCTTTGATGACGTGGCTGATTACATTTCTGGTGATAATCTGTCAATCATCGCCCTGACAATGTGATTGGTCCGAACAGTTTCTGTTCGGGCATAATTACTCCTCTACGGATCGAGTCCAGACCGAACTCCCCGACCTCAAAATGTTGTGGGCGGGGCTAAGTTCGGCTGGCATCCAGGCTAAGTCATTCCAGTAAGAATCTGTGATTTCGCTCACGCTCAAGTTGGTCAAATGAATTGACGTGGTTTGAAAGACTTTTGTGTGAGCAGTGTTTCATACATCGGTGCCTTATTGACAATGGAAAATCAACCTATTTGCCCATGAAATTGTATCAGAATTTTTTAACATTGATGAAATTTTGTGTGCAAAAACAGGTCCATTGTCAGTAGCATAGAGATGTATGAGCTCACACAGAAGTCACTTTTGAACCAAGCAGCATTCTGTTGGTCAGCCGGCGAATTTGTGTGACTAACTTCAACATGAGCGAAATCTGAGTGGGGAACTTTTTCGCTCTCACACACAACTACTGATCACGCACTTTCCATGACTGTATTTCACAGACAACATTTCACTGAGCCAAGGCCTAACTGAAGCTTTACCCAGGATTGGACAGAAAACCTTTAGCATTTTTAGAATAAAAAACAACATTATTTCACTTATGAACTGTTTTTCCAGACGAGGAAGTCCCCGATTGGAGGTTTTTGTAATAATTAACTATTTTCTTGGGACAAATTTGTCTCCAAAGTGTAGCTATAAGTATGCACACATACTGTACAGACATGTTTTATTGCATTTCTAGTGGGAGTATGTTGTGCTGGGAACTGGGAAGACATTTTGTAGAAGTGTTCCAGCTCAGGCGTTACCCGGGCGAGTGTATAAATGACCGGTGTTGATCAGTGATGCTTGGGGAGGTCACAATCTCACTATTTTCTCACATGTGTTTTGCTCAGTGTGAATTATGGTTATTTTGACCTTTGCAGGCTTATTGGGGCCCCCAAGACACCGTGTGTGTGTGTGTGTGTGTATGTGTGATTATGTTCCCTCCTTTACCCCGCTCTCTTTTTCCAGAGTAATAGAAACCAGGTTTATCTTAACTCACAAAACCAGCTCACTGCCCAGAAAGTAATATTTTTCGAAAACGTAAGCTTGCAAGCCCTATGACCTGAATCTATTCAATGCAAGAAAAACAGAAAAGGTACAAGTAGTTTTCAGCCAGGACATTATCCATTAATTTTACTGACATTTTCTTTAATCCTAAAACACAACACAAAAATTAACACAGGAGATTCCTTCAAATTAACATAGTACATTGGAACCTATTTTTACACACTTTTTTTAGGGGCTTTTATTCAACTTTTGAAAATTGGTTTCAAAGTGCAAGTTTTTGAAAACGATACCATTATCATCTCCATGTAACCTACAAAAGCGCGAATTTGTGAAAACAGTGACATCATGTGTATGCGTATTATGTGTTCCATGCGTAGTTTCTTTACAAAGTGACGTCGCCAACTACTAGCCTGGCAGCAGAATACAACGTTTTTAGTCATTTTCGTGGATCCGTGTGAACAGGGATTATTTTGACAATGTTGTTCTCTGTATGTGAAAAACGCGAAGGAAACAACTTTTCCGATTTTAGTACATTGTTGTCGTGTAAACATGCCCTTAGGGTGTATTTACCATCACCGTTGTATATGTCTAAAAGATGCTTTTTGTCAACATAATGTAACGTTCTAATTTCAGTGCTTGATATAGGGTATTACTGTTGGTTATATCTCATATTCTGATTGATTTCTGTATATTTGGTAGAGGTATACACTTTGCAAATGAAATTCATTCAGGTTGTATCTGCAGTTGTACTAAGCTTCTTCTCTGTGATTAACGTCCTTGTTACAGGCGTTGTGTTTACTCAGCTGCCTGTCCTTGTATTGGCCAGTATAGTGATTTGTGCACTTTATTATAAGTTGTATTGGAAAGAACACATCTGCTAAGTATCTAAATGTACAGTTGGGTACAATTTGGTCTCAAAATACAAGCTCAACCATTCAACCCTGTTATCAAAGTTATAGTAAGAAAAATAGATTTTTTTTTTTTTTTATACATTGGGGAATTAAAGTTTATCAATATCAAACCGTTTTGTGCCAAATTAGGCAACACCTACTGAGCGACAGCTTAATTTAGGCTAAATCTGCAACCATATTAATGATTCGGATGTCATTTAAATTTATTAGAACTTTTAGATTAGATTTTTTTTCATATAAATGAGGATTTTATCTGTTCTGAGATATGTTCTAAATTTTGAGATAATTGGTATAAATATGGCAAAGCTCATTTAATAATAAATGTAAAATTGCACATAGAGCCTACTATTTAATTCAACCTTCTGAGGTAAGAAAAAAAAGTTAAGCACCTCTTTTACTTTGAAAAAAATTTGACTTCGAGTCATATTTTGAACACTAGTATTTGTGTAAAGTGCCAAATCACTGGCAATATCTAAGTTGGGTAACACTTTACAATAAGGTTCATTAGTTAAACATTAGTATTAACTAACATGAACTAACCATGAACAATACATTTGTTACTATATTTACTAATCTTCGTTAACTTTAGTTAATGAAAATTCAGTTGTTCATTGTTTGTTCATGTTAGTTCACAGTGCATAAGCTAATGTTAACAAGATTTTAATAATGTATTAGTAAATGTTGAAATTAACATTATCAAAGATTAATAAATGCTGTAAAAGTGCAGTTCATTATTAGTTCATGTTAACTATATAGATAACTAATGTTAACTAATGAACCTTATTGTAAAGTGTTACCCTAAATTGATACCTGAATAATAGAAATGTATTTAACATCAAAACTTTATTAATAACTTTCAGTTTCAGGCTAGTTTATGATAATAAATATATAAATAAACCTGGTGAAACAGGTAGACTAAGGATGTATGTCGGGATAGAGCATATTTACATTTACGTGTATTCATTTAGCAGATGCTTCTATTCAAAGAAAAGTACAAATGATGGATACAAGAAAAATGTAAAAGGATAAAAGGAAAGATGAACAGATAAGAGATTGTAGTTCCTTGCATTGCTAAATGCTAAACAGAATCTTTAATTGCAGTGATACGAATTTTTAATTCATAATTAATGCCTATTACTTGAATGAAAAAAAAACTTGGCAATTTCAGTTGGGCAGAATTAGTTAATTTAACCTTGTAAAAAAAAAGTTATTGTAAGGTTTTTTTTTTTTTCAAAAAAGAACCTTCCAGTGATCGGTTTTTAAAACAACCTTTAAAAAATCTAAAGAACCCTTTCTAAGCAGAACCTTTTGTGCAATGGAAATGTTCCATGGATGTTAAAGGTTTTTCATGGAACCATTGATGCTAAAAAAAAACACTACTTTATTTTTAAATGTAGTGTGGATCATTTAACATTCTCTTTCTCCTCTCTGCTGTCCTCCAGTATCAAATGCAAAAATTTGTGACAGGAAAAAAATCTGAAAAACTTCAAGATAACATCCCATACTGGGGACCAACATCCCCAACACAACATATCCTGGTGACCATCTGTAGAGACCTTTTCAGCAGAGAGGTCCAGGGTCTAAAGGGTTTGGTTGACATATTCACACATTGGTCCAGAAAGAGCAGCAAATGCTTTAGCTGCCATTGCTTTCGAACACCTGCATTCCTGGAATGCTTCAGTATCAGTTGTTTTGTGTGTGTCTGTGAGTCCCAGAGGACACTGGCCCACAGTGGGGATGGAAGCTCACTGCAGTAATTGCATTCTTCCCCTGTCGAGACGGAGAATGAGGAAGAATTTCTCTCTTTCTCCACTGCAGCAGCTTCCTCTGAGGGCCTTTCCCTCTTTCATCTCCAAATGTTAATGTGTCACTGGATTCAGTCTATCTCCCCCAACACACACATTCGCTTAACAATCTCATTCACCCTTGTGTCTGTATCAGGGCACATAGTTGACCTTTCCATCTCTCACCAGGGGGTTCAAATCCTTACCAGGCCTGTAATGTTGTTTTCTTTGACTGTTTCCGCATTTCATTCTGTTTCACATTAAAATGTGAAATGTGTAAAAAAAAAAAAGAAATAAAAAAGTTAAATAAAACTACCCAGCACGTTAAGCAAACATTTAACCCATCCGCTGGGTTTGACCATTTTCAACCCAACTTGTGTTGTTTTTAACCCAGCATTTTTGAGAGTGTTTAAGCAACATCTCTTCTCTGATGCCGTGTTTACTGCCACGAAGGCAGGGGAACCTGTCACTCACATGAGAACCACCAATAGCAAACCACAACATCCAAACATCCAATCAATTCCCCATGGATAAAATCCCATCCTACATTTTTTCTTGATCAAGAAGCCGTTTCACTCGATGTACTGTATGTGGCACTAGGGAAGAAAAGACTATATTGCAACTTCTGTTTCATGCCGACTTCAAAGTTGGATAATTTATTTATAAAAATATTTATTTTCTGGTAAAATGTAAATCTCAGTGTGGTGGTATAATGTGGAAATGTGCTGCTTGTACATGTACGCCCATATGGCACAGATCCAGATTTAGTTTATTTTGTATGAGTGTTTGTTTGTGTTTCAGAGAGAGAGAGTGTGAGAGAGTGTTAATGGTTTTACTTCAGTCATGTTTTCTCATGAATAATAAGCCAAGATAAATATTGTGCAGTTATTTATGTATGAGGCGTTGGTTCACTCCTAGAGATTTTATAAGCTTTAAAAGTGTGTGTGTGTGAGAGAGAGAGAGATACTCTTCATTCTGCATTCAACTCACATTAGGAATCATTTCCTTTATGGATACTTACATTCACATATTCTGGCAATTTTTTTTTTCAAATAATATCTCCTCCTATTTTCAATGCTGGAACATCCAGCAAAAAACAGATTCTGACTGTAGCTGGTTTTACATGGTTTCTAGCTATGGTCATTATAGTATGCTCTAGATGATTGATCTACCTGGTTTTCATTGAACATAAATGGAGAATTTTTTGTCAGGCTAGGCATTTTTTTTTTTCACACAACAGTTTATATCTCTTAAGTGCCAATAAAGAAAATATTTATAGTGTACATGTAAACTATAGTGCACAGTGGTGGTGCAACGGATCACAAAACTCACAATTCGGATCATGTTACGGTCACGGATCGGATCGTTTGTCAAATATGCAAAAGAAGGGGGAGGGCGGTGTATTTATTAAGTACTTTGATACCACAGCAAAACTACTAAACTAATAAAGTTCAAACATTAATAAAGCCAAGTGAACAGTCAGTAATAAAATAAGAACAAATACACAAATTACAAGCATAGATAAATACAATATAACAAAGTTTCAAATAAAGTAGCAGTGGTATTCAGGTACATGTAATTATTAAATGTAAAATAACACTATAGTGTTCACTGTATAAATAAAAATATAGATTAATCTTTGTTAAAGCTGTTTTGTTATTTGTTATTTGTTATGGTTATGTGTTCATTCAAGTGCAAGGAGACACGAAAGAGGAATCAGTGCGGTGTTCTGAAACGCACCTCCCTCTGTATGCGGCTGTGAGCACAGATAACGGCACACGAGTACTGAATCGAGTTCTCGTTCACCGCTAAAATTGCTAGAATGTGTAAATTGGCAAGACAAAATAACGTGCAAAAGATAAACATTTACTCTGGTCCGTACGGATCACGGATCAGCTGCGATCCTTTGCCCCTCTACTGCACAGCACAACTCATACGACCTCCTTTTGTGGTGTTTTTTGACTTTTACAGATGTGGTCACACTTGAATCGCCACTGTAAGGAAAAGAGCTGGATTTTTATTTCGTGTTCCACAAAAATTACAACCACATACAGGTTTGGAAGGGCAGGATGGTGAGTGTAATGACAGAATTTACATTTTTTGAGAATTTTACATTTAAGCTGGTATGAGCCGACGTGGTTCCTAAGAGAAAGTATTGTAAGTTGAGGGTAAACTACGTTTTAGGATATACACTACCGTTCAAAAGTTTTAGGTTGGTAAGATTTTTTTTAAAGATTTCTTTTGATAGTAGTCTCTTCTGCTTTAGCTGCATTTATTTTATGAAAAGTACAGTAAAAACAGTAATATTGTGATCAAAGCTGAATTTTCAGCATCATTACTCCAGTCTTCAGTGTCACATGATCCTTCAGAAATCATTCTAATATGATGATTTGATGCTCAAGAAACATTTCTGATTGTTATAAATGTTGAAAACAGTTGTGCTGCCTTATATTCTTGTGGAAACTGTGATTTTTCAGGATTCTTTGATGAATAGAAAGTTCAAAAGTACAGCATTTATGTGAAATAGAAATCTTTTGTAACATTATAAATGTCTTTACTGTCACTTTTGATCAATTTAATATATCCTTGCTGAATAAAAGTATTTATTTCTTTCAAAACAAATTCCCAAATTTATGAACTGCAATGTAAAGTTGTCAGCTTTTCATCTAAAATTTGCCCTGTAAAAAAATGACTCTTATTATTCTTGCAGATTTCCCTCTCCTTATTCTTCCTGTTTTCCTCTGGCTCTGTCATCTCCCCCTCTCTCTTCTCATGTGTTCCCTTTGGAACGCTGTAGTAGATGATTACAGTAATTGACTGCAATGACTTCATCTTTGTTTATCTAATTGAGGCCCCTCATACCAATAAACCCAAATCCCTGTTGGGATGTGTGTGTGTGTGTGTGTGTGTGTGGGCATGTTTTTGTGAAATATCAGGACACAAATGTGTATAATGACATGGGTATGACATAGGTATTACAAGGAGAGGGTGATGAGGACATTACTCCATGTCCCCACTTTTCAAAAGGCTTATAAATCATACAGAATGAGTTTTTGTGAGAAAGTAAAAGTGTGCACAGTTTCCTGTGATGGTTAGGTTTAGGGGTAGGGGTAGTGTAGGGGGATAGAAAATACGGTTTGTACAGTATAAAAACCATTACGCCTATGGAATGTGCCCCACAATTCACAAAAACGAACATGTGTGTGTGTGTGTGTGTGTAGGCGTGTGTGTGTGGTCCTGGTAAACCCTATGTTACTGGGACAATATGTCCCCACAAAGATTACAATATCTGAAATCCTTTTAGGTTTAGTGTAGCGTTAGAGATAGAATATACAGTTTGTATATACAGTATAAAACTATTATGTCTATGGAATGTCTCCATAAAACATGAAAACCCAACGTGTGTGTGCTGTGCTTGTGCATTAATGTACATTTTTCACATACAGAATTCTCAGTTATGCTTCATTGAAATATCAAATTTTCCTTACACGTTTCCTTAAATTTCTTAAGAGAAATAAAAACGGACAGCGAGACAATTGTTGACTTACAGTAAGAAAACTAGTTGCTAGTTTTTTTGGAGAAAATGTGAGTGGTGCTTGCTTGTGGAAAACTTGCCGTCACAAAGAACACCTCATACATTTTTGTAATTTTGTGTAAAAAAAAAAANAAAAAAAAAAAAAAAAAAAAAAGCACACTTTTGGAATAATTTTTTGTACAGTTGCATTTAAAACAATCGAAACACAAAGATCCTCCACTTTAATAAGAAAAAATAGTAAAAGTTTGGCATATATGAGAAAATGGCAGTTGTACAGAATGAATGTGGATGGCAGCTGAGATCATTTGTTTTTGGAAGAATTTGATGAAAAATGCCCATATTGAAATCGGAGTATCTAAACAAATCTGAGCACAGCTCGAGACATTCTTGAGCTCTGTTCTGAATTCTAGAGGAGATGCGTGTGAGATTACTTGGGTCTTTGGAAACTTAAGTCTCCATGCTCTTTCAATTTATTAAATTTTGATGGTTGTTTCTTTTCTTGCCTGTCTGTTTTGTTTCTCCTAATTAATTCTCGTTCTCTTCCTCTTTTCCTCAACATCTCACAGCCCTAAACTTGTGTTTCTTTGATATCAGATTAATGAATGAAGTCATTTAATACTCCTCAATATCACCTCATTCGTTTCATGGCCAACCTCATGCACACATTACTGAGAACCGACCTTCAAACCATTGCTGTTTAGCTCCAGTCAAAAATAGCTTCTGAGTTTAATGCGGACATTATTTTCTGTTAAGGCGGTATTTTTCTTTGCTAGTAAAAACATTTTCTCAGCCGTTCGTTGGGAGAGTGAAACCTTATAGTCCAACGAGACTGGAGGTCTTTCTTTCTTTCTTTCTTTCTTTCTTTCTTTCTTTCTTTCTTTCTTTCTTTCTTTCTTTCTTTCTTTCTTTCACTTTACATCAGTCCTTTTGGTCTTCTAACATGTATTTAATTCTATAAGGGATTTTGCTTTATCAAAGCTACCTCATTTATGTGTGAAATATTCAAATCAAGTTCTAATGTGTGTTTTAAAAAAGAGGTACATTATAAAAATTAATACTGCAAGAAAAGGGCGAGTGGATCAGACACATCTTCCTGTGAAGCCTCTGCTGCAGATAATAAATAATTACTTGAAACATTTGAATTAAACAGATATTAAATAATTACAGTGCAGCGTTCATAATTTAAATTAAGTTAGCCAGTCTGAGTTCAACCATAGATGTGAATTTGGAGTTTTATGAAAGTAACTAGAGACTTTGAGTATTGTTGTATGTAAATCCTGTCACAAAAGTCCTGTGATTGCTTTTATGAAACAACAAATATTTCAAAAGTTATGTATAAAAATATGTCATGGCAAACTTTACACACTTTTGTTGAAGATTAGCTCCCAGGTAGTCAATTTATTATATGATGGACACCCTTGTGAAAAAGAAATACACTTTAGAGTAATTATTACAGAAATAAGATACTTATACAAAGAATATACTTAAGTGTGAACTGAATGTAATGTTTTCAGACACTTACTTGCATGTTCATATTAATTGCATGCATCATTCATAATTTTTTTCTATTTTCTTTTAAATATGGTTAAAGTGTACTGCCGATACACACACACTGCCGCACTCACACACACACTGCCGTTCAAAGGTATGGGATCAGTAAGATTCTTTTAATGTTTTTAAAGAAAGTCTCTTCTGCTCACCAAAGCTGCATTTATTTGATCCAAAATACAGTAAAAACTGTAATGTTGTGAAATATTATTACAATTTAAAATAACTGTTTTCTATTTGAATATATTTTAAAATGTAATTTATTCCTGTGATCAAAGCTGAATTTTCAGCATCACTCCAGTCTTCAGCGTCACATGATCCTTCAGAAATCATTCTAATATGATGATTTGCTGCTCTAGAAACATTTCTGATTATTATCAACATTGAAAACATTTTTTTCAGCATTCTTTGATGAATAGAAAGTTCAAAAGAACATCATTTATCTGAAATAGAAATCTTTTGTAATATTATAAATGTCTTTACTGTCACTTTTGATCAATTTAATGCATCTTTACTGAATAAAATATTACTCACCCCAAAGTTTTGAACAGTAGTGTATGTTACAAAAGCTTTATATAAATAATATTATATTTACAAACTTTTAAGTTAGATGTGATTAATCGCTTTATGTTAGTCATGAACACATCAAAATAAGTTCACTTCTTTAAAGCAGTGATAGATTATGAAAAGTTTACTTTAAAGTAAAATGTTTCATTTGACATTATTACAAAGTTAAGTTTTAAAAATGTGTTAAGAAACATAGTTATGAAATGTACTCTCTTAAGTGGCCTTATTTCATTATTAGAACAGTTTTTTAAAAATATACTTTTAAGTACACTTCAAGTGTGCATACTTCTTTTTTCACAAGGGTCATTCTGTACTATAGACACATTAACACACATTAGACACATTTGTGATAAAATATTGTCAATGAAAATGTACATTATTCTACTGCAAAAAAAAATTGAAATATTGTAGTGTTTGACAGCACCACATGCAAATGAATCCGTAAAGCAGTTGAAAAGCTTTAATATGTTTTCAGCTCCACCACTGCTAGTAAATGTAGATAAACAGCTGCACTATTTTGCACCTAACACTAGTGCATGTGGAAGCTACAACTATAAAGAACCCAGAATGCACCCCTGCAACTCACTTAATTGCGTTAATAGCACAGAGAGCCATTTCAACGAGAGAAAAAGCAAAAAAGAGGGAAAATATGAAGCTTCTGTGAGAATGACACATCACAGGTAGTCTGGATATTATTACCCTCCTGCTGCTATACAGCTAATGTTAACCACTCTTCAGCACTTTGTGGCCTATATAGTCATCTGTGAAGATACGTTACTACTCCTTCTATCTTACTTCTGTCTACATGTCTAGCTTTCTCACTTTCTCTAAAAAAAAAAAAAAAAAAAAATTTAAAAAAGGACATGGCTTAGCTTCCCCTCCCTTTTATGTATGCATCTCACACATCACTATGGTCCAATCAAAGAACCAGCAGCTAAAAATAGAAATGTTTAGAAATGTGTCTGAGTGGCTGGGAAAAAGCACTCTCTTCACTTTTAAGTGCAGCAATCTGGTTTTGAGGATAGGTTCAGTTAAACTGTCCTTCTAGACTCAGTCTTTGTGAAGGCTTGAGCTGAAGATACAATCACGCAGATGCTGTGAAGTATTTCATTGATTATTGGTGTTTAGCAGCGCTTAAGAAACCTGAAGAGAGTCACATGTTCATGAGTTCATGCTCCTAGTCATAAGGTTGCAAATACTAACTGCACTTTACAGTTTATCAGCAAATTAGATGGTTGGTTACTGGGCCAAGTCAAAACACTTGATGATAGTCTGGTTTCTAGGCTTGAGACTTGACTTGAGACTTTCCTTCAGTAAAAGTCTGACATTTTTGTATCTGTTTTATCCATGCACTGTTAGAATTTTTTTTTATCCCTTTGTTGTACTAAAAATGTGCCCAAAATTTACATTATAAAAACACTAAAAAATCACATAAAAGCAGAAAACCTCTATGTAGCTTGTCAGAGACTAAAACATATAAAATATTTGAGAAATGTAATACATTCCATCTATTTCTATTTATGATTGTGTTAGAGGTCCATTTGACCCATAAATCTGTATATATTATTATTGACCCACACATACTGTATATAAACATTAACTGCACAGGCACACATTTTTAAAATTTTTGTCATGACTACTTTGTCAACAACTACAACTAAGTATAAATTGTATCTAACATGATTTGGACAATGAAACTCAACAGTGGATTCTCCTTTGATGATTAAGATATTTTATAAGTTCACATGTATTTCATATTTTAGTTTTTGACAAGCTACAGTAAATGTTTTCTTTTTTTTTTTTTTTTTTTCTGTTTTGCACTGTTTTTCAAGGCAAATTGCATGAAACCAGCACAGGTCAATTTGACCTAAACGCAATCGATGTACCCAAAATGTGCCAAACATGTGTAAAACACATTAATAAACCCTATGAGAAATAGTCACAAAAAATTTCAAGAAGAAACAAATGGCTTAAAGGATTAGTTCACATTCAGAGTTAAAATTTCCTGATAATTTACTCACCCCCATGTCATCTAAGATGTTCATGTCTTTCTTTCTTCAGTCAAAAAGAAATTAGGGTTTTTGATGAAAACATTCCAGGATTTTCCTCCATAAAGTGGACTTTAACAGTTACCAATGGGTTGAAGGTCCAAATGTCAGTTTCAGTGCAGCTTCAAAGAGCTCTACATGATCCCAGACGAGAAATAAGGGTCTTATCTAGCGAAACGATCAGTCATTTTCTAAAATAAATAAACATTTATATACTTTTTCACCACAAATGCTCTTCTTGCACTGCTCTGCGATGCATCACAGAACAGTGCAAGACGAGCATTTGTGGTTAAAAAGAATGTAAATTTGTAATTTTTTTAATAAAATGAGCGATGGTTTCTCTAGATAAGACTCTTATTCCTCGTCTGGGATCATGTAGAGCTCTTTGAAGCTACACTGAAACTGACATTTGGACCTTCAACCCATTGGTAACTGTTAAAGTCCACTATATGGAGAAAAATCCTGGAATGTTTTCATCAAAAACCTCCATTTCTTTTCAACTGAAGAAAGAAGACATGAACATCTTGGACATGGGGGTGAGTAAATTATCAGGAAATTTGAATTCTGAAGTGAACTAATAATTTAACCAGTATTTCAAGCAGGAAGGTTAAGAAAAAAGTAATGGCATATACTGTGTTCCTCAAACCTTTCAGTGAACAGTTCTTAAAATAACAATTTTTTCTTAATGTTGAGAAAATTTTAATAATCCAAAGAATCTTTTTCCACTATAAAGAACCTATTGTGGAATGGAAAGATTCCATGGATGATAGAGGCTCTTCATGAAACCATCAATACCAATAAAAACCTTTATTTAGAGCATTTTTATTTTTAAAAACCAGTGGTGTAAAGTATTTGAGTAAATGTAATTAGTTACTGTACTTAAGTATCTTTTTGGCTACTTTGTAGTTGTACTGAGTATCAAAGATATTGGCAACTTTTACTCTCTAGTTGACTACATTTTTGAACAAGTAAATGTACTTTTTACTCCACTACATTTGTGACGAGTGATGCAATCACACATTATATTTTTCATGGCACCTAACTTTTTCTGCAGCAGTTTGTTTCTGATATAAGAAGCGATATCGCCATCTAAGGGCATTGAAGGTACTATATCTTGTGCGTTTTGCCTTTACTCACCCACTTGTCAACAAGGCTACTTTACGTGAATGTGAGTGCATTAGCAGGTAGTTGCTGATCGGAGGTGGTTGATTTTTGAGATGAGGAAATGACTGCAGCTGGTGATGAGGCTCAAACCAGCACGTACAGTAGACTTTGACTATTTAATGTTACTTAACATTGTTTTATTAATCCGCTATATTGACAAGAGCTTTTTGAAGGACATTGGTTTTCTTTTCTTTCTGTGCACTTGAGCTCAACTGAGACTTGAGAGTTTGTAGACACTTAAAAGGTTGTTGTGTCGACCTTGATTTATTGCAATATTGAGGTGTTAAGATTTATTTTGATTTCAGAAAATACATTTTTCATCTTACAAATCAATTGTTTCTTATTTTCGCCAGCATGTCTTGCATCTCTGAGCTTACATTCAGCATGAGTAAAATACTTGAGTACTGTTAAAATCAGATACTTTTACTCAAGTCGTATTGGAATTGGTTACTTGTAACTTGTAATGGAGTCATTTTCGATGTAAGGTATCAGTACTTTTACTCACTTTTTCAGGTACTCATCATCATCATCATATCATGTATATATGTCAATAGAGCAAACAGTGTGGGATAAGTTACACAACAGTTTAATATTCAGAGTTTGAATCCTAAAAGATTTGTATCCTAAATCATTAGAGTTTGAATCCTAAAAGATTTGTATCCTAAATCATTAGAGTTTGAATCCTAAACCATTAGTAGTGATGTTTGAATTGGCAAACGCCACTAATGAATTCTTAATGATACTGACAGGAATGGCACAGTGTTCTACCCAGACACGACACAACAAGTTTCCAGCACAGCATATTTTTTCTGTTCTCTATGAAAGTGAAAATGCTGCACGAAGCAGGAAATAGCAGCCCATCAGAACACATTTGATGTTGCAGTGTCATTTTATATTATATGAACCTCCAAACTAAATTGGAAGCACAGGATTCTCTAGAATCTCATTATAAAGTATAGCATTAAGATTTGTTTTCATTGGAATAACTCAAATATAGCCAAACTCAGAGTCACTTTCAAACTCAGGAATTACAGGAATTGCCATATTAATCAGAAGGGGTGTTCATATATTTTTGGACATAAAGTGCATCACTGAAAGTGAATAACAACACCCTTAAAAATAAATGTTCCATTTTTACAGCGATTTAATTGAAGGACCATTTTGGGTTCTCCGAATAACCTTTTTTTTTTATCTCATTGGTTGGGACATGGCCAGGCTATGATCTTACCTGTGATGGGATGATTCTGAAGAATTGTTAAACCTTTCCTTTAAGTTCAGTTCGGTTTGTAAATTTTATGCATTCACATATTTTGCAACGTGGGTGATGGCCCTCAAGGCTGTCTGTGCATTTTGCCAGCGTTTGGAGAAAAAAAGAACAGCGGAGTCTCTGGAGGACATACACTGTGTGCAGAGTTTTTTCCAGCCTCATTTCTGATGTCAGATAAGCAGTTCACGGCTCATTAAACACACACTCTTTGCGAACCCTGCAAACACAACAGAAGAATATTTCTCTGATCACCAGAAGCTGTAGGTATGGCATATAAGTGTGTGTTGGTTAGTCAGAAATCAAATTTTGAAGTAATTCCCAAAAGAGTGAGTTTGAACTTAAAGGAATAGTTCACATGAAAATGAAAATTCTGTCATTGTTTGCTCACCCTGTTACTTACTTACTTACACCATAAAAGTATCATAAAAGTGGTCAATATGACTCATGTGCTATATTTCTTCTGAAATCACATCAGCAGACCACATTTTAATAGTTATTAACTGAAAATAAGTGTATTGGATATGAATATTGTATTTAATGTATTTTAGAATTATATAAAAAAATGCTTTTGCTCTTCTTGGCCCCAAGTTTCTGCTCCCACAAGAGTATAAAAAATGTGCACATTGCACAAAACATCTCTGAAGTGTATTAAAAAGCACACAACCTGCCAAAGCACCTCACTTATGTCAACCTAGCCAACAAAACAATATGTTTATGACATTTATTGAAGCTTTTAATATAAACTCTCCTGCTTTAGAAAACAAATGACCTGGCATAACGTGTCAAGGCACCGTTTCTGGATACAACAGCATACATTTAAAATAAATAAAGACATGAATTTTGGTGGGTTTCTAACAAATATAAGATATATAATATGGCTTCAGAAGACTAGGATTGTAGTGCACAAGTCAGATTTTTATGGTAAATTATTTAAATTGCCACTGATATATATATATATCTAGAGAGAGAGAGAATTTGAGTACACCATATAAAAGGTACTGTATTGCAAGATTTGCATCATAATCTTCATTGAGCATTAGCATGGAATTATTAAAAGGTGGATGGACAGGCAAGTAGATCAACAGAGGAAAACACTCACACATCATCGACATCTACAGCTCCCATAGACATATGTCCTTTCTCTCAGACACTGCATATGAAAAAAAGAGACACACTGATATTCAGCATAAGCCCAAATGGACCCTATTTGCTTTTGTTGATGCATATTCTTGTATTATCATAGGTGCACGTTATTCAAAACAATGAATGTTTGTAATCATATCTTTTCTTAAAAAATAATAACTTAATCCGCTATTCATTTTCATCTGATTTCACAAATGCCAAATTTTTTCAGGCCCCTCCAACCACCTACTTCCATTCTGTCATGATCCCATCAATTTCAGATGGATACAGTTAACATTTCCTTGAAATGTCACATGCGCAAATGAGTTCTGAACAGTGTTTCACGTTGACCATTCACAGAAAAGAATATACTTTCATTATTTAAAAGATATAAAAGTGCTTATCAGTCAACATTTACCTGAATGTTGAAACAGCTTCTTGTATGATTTGATAAAGTGTTTTACTAAACGTAGGCTCATTGGAAAAATTTGCCCGTGGCAACATTTGTGCAAAATGATGTTATGTTATTTCTTGCACATTTTGCGGCACTTTTAAAGTGAAATTTCCAGTGAGTGGCGCTAAAGGTGTGTTCAGTTTTATCCTAAACAGATGAATATGAATCTGGCAAAGTTTTGTTCTGTTGTTCGTTACATACGTATAATGGCAGTTAGGGAGTGAAATTTCCAGTGAGTGGCTCTAAAATGATTAATGCTCTATTGCGTTTAAAAAAACATAGCACCTACACTAAACCCGAACTTAAACCTAATCAATAGTATTAACAAAAGCAAACATGAGATCAAAATGCATTTGCTGAAGCAACCATGCTATTTTAGCTGTTTCTACATGTCTTTGGCCTTGTTTACACCTCGTATTAAGATGCGTTTTGGTAGATCGGATCACAAGTAGATGAGGGAGACACATTCCCGTTTACACCTGGTGTTTTATCTGTCAATTGTCCACTTTCAACCACTTTTGTCCTGATTTTTTGGGCGAGTAAGTGTATGGGCTTTTTCAAATCTTTCGATCTAATGGACAAAAAAAGCTCACGCAATTTACCTATAAATGTGACTGGAGATGATGGAAAAACAGAGAACAGTAGCTTTCATTACTGCTCAACCAATCAGCATGTTCAGCGACCAAGTCCCACCCCCGAAAGTTCCTGAACTTTGATAAAGTACTACCTCATGAGCAGGGACTTTCTGAGGGGAAATTTTTACCCTGAACTTCATTTAGACTCTGATTCTTGCCGTCGAAACACACCGAGTACCACCCCAAAGTCCCTAGTTCCTGCGGTGGAAATGCGGTTATAGTATTATGCAAGGAACTGCAAGAAAATAAGTCCATATTGATTGATAATCTGCCCCATAACCATAATTTGTGTGTAAAGGAACAAAAGTTGTTGGTGTTCTACTGACACTAGTGTTCATTTCAACTGGAAACTGCAGTGAATTTTATGTATAAGTATGTTTTTGGACTTTTGCAAAAAATATAGGTAATCACATTTTTCCAATGAGCCTAGACAACCAGAGCTTCTTCTAGACTGACTGATTGGTAGATCTTTCTCAAAATTTTCTTTCTCAGTAGATTGTTTCAAAAAAAGAAAAAGCTCTTTTTTGAAACAATCAACTGCTGAGTAACTTGGTATTTACTTCCTTTAACTACACATTTGAGGCAAATTTTGAGAAAGATCTACCAATCAGTCAGCCTAGAAGAAGCTCTGATTGGCACTGACCTTCCAGTGCATGCTGGGATGTGATTGAACCTTTATAGTTCACTATGCCTCATCCAATTACAAGTTCACAAATTTTATATATTTCTGCAATTACACTTTGCTCTAGTTCTGTGCCATTTTCTCGAAATGTAGTAATGCAGTACTGCTAACCTTGTCGGCTCCTTTCAGATAAATTGCTTGTATTTTGCCTTGTTTGCAAGTGGCTTTGGATAAAAGCATTTGCTAAATGAATAAATGTAAATGCGAAAAAACAATGCATAAACACAGAGGACTGCTGCTCTCTAGAACAAAAGGCCTGTGGTTGGTGTGCAACCTAGTGAGTCACCAGGTCACCCAGAAATTGCACACAAATATCAATTAATTTAACATACTTGATTAAAACAGCATGCTGATATCCAGATAGCAGTTTATTAAAGATGAATGCTGCACAGGCTTAAACTGAAACTCAAAATCCCAGCGGCGTTATCATGAAAGAATGGTGCTAATATTAATCACAGAACACAAAGGGCTGACAGTTGTCTATATAAAATGTTGCATTGAAATGTTTGTACACGTAGTAGGAAAAGGTCATGCGTCCACATGGCCCTCGATTTTGCAAAACCTGCAGGAGTCGTCCTCCATCTCAGCAGCCTCTCACAGCCAACTGACCCATCCTAAAATAAAAATGTTGGGCTTCTCCATAGGGAACCCATGTCCAATTTTACTGTGTGTGCGTGTGTGATTTCTTTTCCGCCACCTCCATGCTCTCTGTCGGAGGGTGAAAGGGGAAACATAGAACTTCAAACCAAATATGAGAAAACACATTCCTCAGAGGCAGTTGAAGAGTTTGTGAAAAGGTCGAGGACAAAGTTCAGGAAATGGACACACTCAAGAGGGAAGGACTGAGAGGGAAAGAGGAGGAAGAGTGTTTGCAGTATCTTTGGTTAATGTGTGTGTGCTTTTAGTTGAACGTCCACTCACCGTGTCTCGCTCTGCTGCTGTGAGCCTGTGGTGAAAGCTTGTTTGTTTTTCCCCCTTTTGGTCACATCCTCAGAAAGAAAGAACAAGCAAAAGAACAATTAACATTAATTAATGAAATTCTATTTAAGATTTGAGGCAGAAACAGACTCTTGGAAAGTACGCATTTGGTCAACATTTTGAAATGCATTGTATTCTTGCATAGCTGTGGTGGTATAACAAACCCCAGTTTCTCAGTTGTACAAACAACAGCTGTGATTGGTCCGCTATGTAACCAGAAGACTTCCCCCAGATAGATAAAAAAAGATTTCTGCGGTAGCTTCGCATCTGATGGGAATGAATGTAATAGAGCCTGATTGCTTGAAGCTTCTAATGAAAGCGGTGAGGGTGATTACACAAACAATAAGCCATAAATGAACCCTGTGATCCAAAAAAATCCATAATGGATTTGTTTATCCTGTCTTAACATGACGGATTTAAAAGAGAATACATCTAAATGTTTATTAACTCCAGTTGTAACAAAAGCGGCTGTCTATTCTTCTACGCTGATAAACAAATGTCATATTTTGCTATATGCTTTGCTTCTGTAGTCCACACTGCCAACTAGCATTTTGTCTGTATATGTACCCTTGTGAAAAAGAAGTGTGCTTAAAGGATAAGTTCACTTCAGAATTAAAATTTCCTGATAATTTACTCACCCCCATGTCATCCAAGATGTTTGTCTTTCTTCAGTCAAAAAGAAATTAAGGTTTTTGAGGAAAACATTCCAGGATTTTTCTCCATATAGTGGACTTCAACAGTTACCAATGGGTTGAAGGTCCAAATGTCAGTTTCAGTGCAGCTTTAAAGAGCTCTACATGATCCCAGATGAGGAATAAGGGTCTTATCTAGTGAAATGATCGGTCGTTTTCTAAAAAAGATAAAAATGTATACACATTTTAACCACAAATGCTCATCTTGCACTGCTCTGTGATGCGCCATGCATTACGTAATCACGTTGGAAGGGTCACATGTGATGTAGGTGGAAGTACCGCGGTAGGAAGAAAAACTCCATCTCATTTTCTCCTCCAACTTCATAATCATCTGACACCGATCATGTAGAGCCCTTTGAAGCTGCACTGAAACTGCAATTTGGACCTTCAACCAGTTGGTAATTGTTGAAGTCCACTATATGGAGAAAAATCCTGGAATGTTTTCCTCAAAAATGTTAATTTCTTTTCAACTGAAGAAAGAAAGACATGAACATCTTGGATGACATGGGGGCGAGAAAATTATCAGGAAATTTTAATTCTAAAGTTAACTAATCATTTAATTATACATTCTTGTGAATGTGAACTTGAGAGTACTTCAATTTTTAAAGGTACATTTTAAAAAAAACTGTACTTGCAGATAATATAATATTAATGAAATAAAAGGGCTACTTAAATACTTGAGTATACTCATGACTATGTTTCTTAACACACTTAAGTACACTTTTTTTTAACAAACTGCATCGGTGTCAAATTAAAAGTTTTACTTTAAAGTAAATGTTTTTTTTAAATCATTGTTTTAACAATATTTTGTGGTGCTTTAAAGAAGTACACTTATTTTGATGTGTTGACTAACAAACTAAAGCACATGTAAAGTACTTGATTATAATTTTACCCATTGTGTGTTATTCGATATTACATTTAAAGTTAATATATTTTAAATGCACTAAATTGCAACTTCATCATTACAATGTTTAATTATAAATAATTTAAATATACAACATACAAGTTTCAATAGAAATTACATTAAAGTATATTTTAGTTTACCATATATGCTTGTAAGTACATTCGGCAGTACATTTTAACCATATTTAAAAGACAATAGAAGTAATTATAAAATTACATAAAGATGTACTTACTGTACGTCCAGCTGAAGTTCAGCTAATTGCATTAAGTTTAAACTATAATGCAGTTCATTCAATTGCAATTAACATGCAATTAAATGTCTGAAAACATTACATTCATACATTATACATTTTAAAGTATATGAAGTATGCTAAAGTGTACTTCTTTTTCACAAAGGTGCAAAACATAGCAGACACACTCCAAGAGCTATAATTGTATATACTGCCATTTTTTTAATCAACTCTTCTGTTTAAAATCTGCTTAAAGTCCCCAAATTAAAAATTACAGTCACATCTCCTTCAAAAACACAAGCCTTAAACCCAGCAAGGAGTACTCTGAGAGAGAGACTTTCATTTCGCTCATCTCTACCCATCCCTCTTCTTATTATCCTCCTCATCCCCTCGGCCTCTTGTTGTTTTTACAGCAAATTACATCCGATAATTGAACCTGTGTTCCCTGCATAGAGTAAGATTGAAATAAAATTGAGAGGAGATGTTTAAGATGTACCCAAATTGAGAGCTTTGGCTATTGATGTGGAACTGAGGTCGTTGAACACACACACAGCCCAGTGTGTTCGGCTAGTGTAGACTGTTTCTAACTATAGATTATCTGTCAAACTGAGCTGGTATGTGTGTTTGCTCATAAACCCTGAACACGCACTGCTGGGAGTCATGTTACTAGCTTACAAAAATGCGTAAACTTCCTCTGTTGTCCTCAAATTGTAAACAAAATCGCAAATGAGGCTCTGTGAAGTTCAATGAGAACATTTCCTGCTCTGAGATTGAAAGGAAACAATAACCGCCTCATGCACCTCTGGCAGTGACATCCATGTAGGAGGCCAAAAATGTCATGCTTTGTCATGATGGGGCAGCAATTGGGTGTACACAATCAATCATATGAAAATAAACACATGGAAATTTTGCACAGTGGGTAGTGGATGTCTTGTGTGCTCATAAGGGATGCAGGTTCGAATCTGTTGTGCGTCATGTCCTGCTCCTCTCTCTCCTACACTTGTCTATTATTGATACCATGAAATCAAAATATGAGTTTTGTAGCTTTCAGTCCATGTCTAGCTTTGAGATCATCTTTGAGCTTGTTCCTAAAAGTTAACAAAATAAATGTTCACAGCAGTGTTATTTTAGTACTATTCATATGCTATTATAGTATTTATTCGTATTAAGAATTGCTTTTATTTTCAGTTTTCTTTTCACTTTAGTTTATTTTTATGTGTGTTTTATTTCAATGAATAGTTTTAGTTTTATTTAACAATAAAAACATTGGTTTGCACTTCCAGAGACATGCCAGTATTTGTTCAATAAAATGCCCTCAGGAATGACAATGCCCCACCTGTTTTTATATAAATACCACCTTCCTCAGTCTTGATTAGAAATAGCAAGTGGCAAATCATGGTTAGTCTGTGGCTGTGTTCGAAATCGCCCCCTATACCTTAAATATGGCACTATTTTCACAGAACAGCTTTTTGTGGTGGTGTCCAAAACCATAGTGGACGTTATCAAGTGCACTTATACAATCCCATAATGCATCGCAATAATGAGTGAACAGCCGATGTTCACTCAACGGCTAGAGAATTTCTATAATGCACTGTGAGGGTAGAGCCGAATGAATTCCAGCATCTCGCCAGAAGATGGCGCCTGCAGCTGAATCATCCATCCCTCAACCGTTGGTCCAATGTGGGTACAATTGATTATTAAATCGTTTAATTAAGGTTTAAACAAAGTTTCCATGACAGAGTTCAAGATAAATCTATTCATCTTATTACTGGAGCTGCCAGTTTGCTAAGTGTCACTGAATGCGTCTTCATTGTTTAATTGATGGTATAAACAGAGACCCCATTATGAGAAATACTTTTTAAAAGAATATTTAAAAAAGGGACCCCAACATTGGAAGAATGTGACTCGACCTACATTTTTGCAAAACTCCCAATAACTATGGGCTACATACCAGTGTTCCCAAGTCTGCGGTTTTCCTGCAGAGTTGGGCTATATTTACACTGATAAAGTGTTTTTTTTTTGTCTGTGGGTTGAAATGATAACCTGGAACTTGATTTTTACCCACTGGAATCCAGGTTTGAGCAGATTTTGAATAGCAATTGTGATGATTTTGTTACATACCAGGCAACCCTGCTACATATAATTCACTGCTGAAATGCGGAAATGAACACTAGTGGCAGTAAAACACAGTGTTGCCAATTTAGGGATTTTGTCACTAGATTTAGTGACTCCACCGCCCATTTTGAGACTTTTTTCAAAAGTCTAGGGACAAATCTAGCAACTTCTTGGACGAACCTTATCTAGATTCTTATTTTGCCCACTGATCTCTATTAATATTTATATAGATCAATGAATTTGTCATTATGATGTCATCTAGTGACATTTAGCTACCAGTTTTAGCTACTTTCAGTTGAAAGCAGCTGGAAACACTGATAAAACACCAACTGTTTTTCCATTTTCTCACAAATTATGATTGCAGGGGCAGATTATCGATTGATAAAGACGGTTTCTTGCACAATATAGTTATGACCTCAAAACAATTTCACCATGGGTATGATTTATAAAGCCTATATTTTGAAGTTTACATCACATGACAAGCTTCATATGGTGTTTCTAATGCAGTAAACTTGTTTGGTAGCTCATTGCATTAGCTAACTGAGCACTTGATTTAGAGAAACCAGGTAAAATAGCATGGTTGCTTCAGTATATGTGTTTTTATGGTTGCTTCAGTATATGTGTTTTTATCGCATGTTTGCTTTTGTTTGCATTATTGGTTAGGTTTGGGTGTGGTACAGACGCGATAGAGCATCAACCTTTTAGAACCACTCACCAGACATTTCATTTTCAACCTTCCGTAATCAGACAACAACTGACGTAATAAAATGTTGCCAGATTCACATTCATCTGTTTCAGATCAAATTGAACACACTTTTATCATTACTCACTGGACATTTAGCCTAATTTCCAAACAGTCGTGATTATATTTGTACAGGAACCAGCATAAACTGTTGATTTATGTGCATCAGTTTCAGATAAAAATGATTTTGGTTTAGCACCACTCACTGGACATTTCACTTTTAAACGTGCAAGAAGCAACGTGATATTTTACAACAAATGCTGCCACATTCATATTTTTCAGTAGCCTATATTCAGTCCAATGGTCAAGTTTTTTTTTTTTGTGCAAGCATTCCCTCTCTCCCTCTCTCTCTCTCTGATAAACAAATAATTGCAAATATTATATTATAATAGTATATTCTAGGACTCTGAAAAATTAGATTTTTTTTCTTTTCTTTTTTTTCTTAATGATTTTAGGAGGTCCATTGTGCAGGACCACTCCTTTTATGCTACTCCCTTAAAAGAAAGGCTGTTGTGTAAACATAAAATAAAAGTGATGAGGCTGTATAAGATATATGTCAACACACACAAAAGAAAACTGCTCATCAAGCCATTTCATGGAATCTCTACAGGCAACAATCTCTCTTTCTCATTCCAGAGATCTAAAGGTGATTAGATAATCCACTTTCCTTTTACAAAAATACCAGTAAGCCTCATTAAATCCAGACACACTCATTTAAACAATTTAATTTTTACATAAATTTAAGAAAGGAACACAGATGATCCCACAACCAGATTAGAGCTCCAGACTCACGGACATCAGCCCAGTGTTTATGGCAGAGTCTTTGCGAGATAACAGCCCATCTCACTCTCATTATACACAGATTTTAATAGGCATTGCTAACAGCGGGTGGTCCAGTGGCCTTGGACTTGAGTGATGGATGAAGGGAGATCATGATAACAGGAGAACAAAGAGATTGTGGATGTGATTTTGAGAATTCTCTATTTACAAAAACATAAAAATGAGGCGAAAGGACATTTTGTGCGTATGCATTAGAAGCTCTTATTAAAAAAAAAGGTTGAATAGGGTTCTATTTAGAACCATAAGGTTCTTGACTCAATTTTAAAAAATGCTTTATGTCAAAAAGGTTCTATATGGAGAAATGTCTTAAATGATTGCATAATACTTTCATGTTTAATGGGGTTTTTCATTTTTGAAGTGTGTATGAGCTGTTTAATTCATAAACTCAAACTCAAAAAGTCAAAATAAAAAAGCAAAATTAAATTAAATAAAACTAAACCCACAAAATGATCCCATGATGGGAACCTCTAAAAGATTAAAAGACTTGAAGTGCCTGACAGAACCCTGTAAGGGTGTAGAATGTTTTCTTCTAAGAGTGTATTTTATCTCATTAAGACTGCATGAAGTGGCTTGATAAGTGCAGTTTTCTTTCTTGTACTGATGTATTTCCTACTTAAAACAGGAAGTTAATGTTGAGCATAATTATAGGGCCTGACTGTGCATGTTCTTGTGCTGCTATCGAGCAATCTGTGTCAGCATGTCAGGACATCATTTTTCTGCAGTTTCTGAGTGATCATTCACATGAAATTTACAGCTTGGTGACAAAACAATCTGGTCTGTTTTGGTCTGTTTTTCTGGGGGAGAAATACAGCAAAACGTGTCTGCTAAATCTGCTAAAAGTTAATTTAGTCAAATCTTTGGTGTAGAAAAATAACTAAAAGTAAATAAATTGAGGGTTACTGCTATGTTTTCATTGAATTAGGGAAACGAGTATTGCCCAACATAACGTGATTGTTTTTTTTTAAACTTTTAATCAGTGAACCGAAACCAATGCGATTTTCTGTCTGAAACTTCTAAACACATCATAATCACACAAAATGCTCTCCTGTAGCTCAGTGGTTAGAGCATGGCACTAGCAATGCCAAGGTCATGGGTTCGATCCCAGGGATTGCACATACTCAGATACAAATGTATAGTATAATGCAATGTAAGTCGCTTTGGATAAAAGCGTCTGCCAAATGCATAAATGTAAATGTAAAATGGGACGCATTATATCATTATGTATTATTTCAAAATTTCAAAATTGTCTTCAAATTTACAAGTTTTCTCTGTGTTTGTGCTGAACAGTCAGACAAGAAGGAGAGGATCAAATTCCAGCAGCCAAAAACATTAATTATCAAAACAAAAGCACCCAGGAGAACATTATTCAATATGGGAGAACAAAAAACACTCAACATGCAACAAGAACCCACAAACACAACTGAAAACCGACGAGTATATATACACACACGGGTAAACAAGGAACTAAATGAGACACAGGTGAAAATCATAGGTTACTATGGAGACAAACAAGGACACAATCAGTCACTAAAGGTACCTTTTACATGACAATGATGCACTAAAAACAAAAAAGTTTTTCTTTTGTGTTTTTCACGTACAGACGAAAACTTTGTCAAAACGAAACTAAAAACTGCCAGGCCAGTAGTTGGTGATGTCACGTTGTAAGAAAACAACATGCACCTACAGACTGAATTAATACGCATGCGCATGGCATCACCATTTTCACAAATTCACGTTTTTTGTAGTTTACATGGAGATGATAAAGGTATCATTTTCGAAAACTTGCACTTTAAAATCCATTTTTAAAAGTTTGGATTTTAAGGCCCCTAAAATGCTGTTGTCGTTTAAATGAACGGCCAAAACGCATAAAAAGTTTTCCATTTATAGTTGAAAATGGTGTCGTGTAAATGCCCCTGAGACAACTAAGGAGACAAGAGTTACACAGAGAGGGAACAGGGACTAAATGAAACAGAAATCAACAACCTAAATGTCCACCAAACAGAACAAACCTGACATAGAGGTATGTAATGTAATAAAAAGCATGTTAACTGAACTTTCTTTTTTTCTAGGGTGATTCTGTGTAGAGAACACCCAGCCTATATAATTCAAACACTGCTCTAGCATATACACAATCTCAAAGCTTATAGACTAAAAGTCTCAAGACCTCAATTTTGCTTTCATATGGCTTTTAAACAGTTTGGCTTCTACAAGATTACAGAGTGATTTTGGTTATAGAGACAGAAGAAGAGAGAGTGAAAATGCTTGTGCTGCAGTATTAGTA